>PVKM010005898.1:0-34653 GCA_004027735.1 Carollia perspicillata | reverse complement strand
TATAAAAACTATGTTGCCCAAAGGTGAAAACCAGGTTGCTATGTGCACTATTTTGAAAGACTAATTAATAGTGGACTATTTCTACCAAGTTATTTTTTTTATCCAAGTAGTAATCATTTGTAGGAATTCAATACCTTTATACTTAGGTTTGCAAGAGTTCCCCCCCCACCCCCACCGCCTCCATTTGCTATTTCTCCATTGCATACCTTCAAAGGTTTATAAAATGGAATTCTGGTCAAAATGGCAGAATAGGTAAATGTTGTGCTTGCCTCCTCCTGTGACCACATCAAAATTACAACAAGATTAAAATGAAGGAGAGAATTCTAGAAGCAGCAAGAGATAAGGGGACAGTTACCTACAAAGGAGTTCCCATCAGACTGCCAGCTGATTTCTCAAAAGAGACCTTACAGGCAAGAAGGGGCTGGAAAGAAGTATTCCAAGTCATGAAACGCAAAGACCTACATCCAAGATTGCTCTATCCAGCAAAGTTTTCATTTAGAATGGAAGGGCAGATAAAGCACTTCTCGGATAAGGTCAAGTTCAAGGAGTTCATCATCACCAAGCCCTTATTATATACAATGTTAAAGGGACTTATCTAAGAGAAAGAAGGTAAAAAATATGAACAGTGAAAAGACAGCAAACTCAGTTATTAACAACCACACCTAAAACAAAAGCAGACTAAGCAGACACCTAAAGCAGGAGTGAAGCCACAGAAATGGAGATCACCTGGAAGGTTAGCAACAGGGGAGTGGGAGGAGGCAGGAGAGGAGGTAGAGAGAATAAGTAGCATAGACGGTGGGGAGAAAATCAACAGGGGGAGGGCAAGAGTAGTGTGGGAAATGTAGAAGCTAAAGAACTTATGA
Source organism: Carollia perspicillata (assembly GCA_004027735.1). NCBI lineage: Eukaryota > Metazoa > Chordata > Mammalia > Chiroptera > Phyllostomidae > Carollia > Carollia perspicillata. The sequence continues at coordinate 33,790 of PVKM010005898.1, read as the reverse complement.
TACATGGACATGAACTAAATGGGGGGAGTGTGGGTGGGAGGGGGTGTGAAGGATGGAGGGGAATGAAGGGGGGAAAATGGGACAACTGTAATGGCATAATCAATAAAATATATTTTAAAAACAGTTAAATGTACTTTACAAATGACCTGGTAGGGAACTGACAGTGGCTGATTTTGGCCTGCACTAGAGCCCTTCTCAAAAGACTCCAGAATCAATACCTCTGGTGGTTTGGTTTCAGATCATGTAAGAGCACCCCAACTAGCTCCATAAATGACATACCCAAAGGGTGGAGTCAGCAGGGGCTAGAATCCTACTAAAAAAAATCTTGTTCTGTATGGTCAGCACCCACACAAAAGCTTATCTACTGTAGTTATGGCCAGTTTTCACAGCCAGTCAGCTGAGGGTCCATTCTACCCACTGACTTGCCAGCAGCAATCAAGACTAAACTACAACAGGGAAGTACATATAACATACACAAGGGACATGTGCCTCAGGTGAACAGCGAGACTGTACCACTAGGTTCTATAGGGCACCTACTACATAAGGCCGCTATCCCAAGACTGGAACATAGCAGATCTACAAAATGCATAGAAACAGACACAAGGAGGCAGTCAAAACGAGGAGACAAATAAACATGTCGCAAATGAAAGAACAGGACAAAACTCCATAAAAAGTACTAAGCAAATGGAGGTAAGCAATTTACTAGATGTAGAGTTCAAAACATAGGCCACAAGTATGCTAAATAAACTTAGGGGGAGAATAGGTGAATTCAGTGAGAATTTACACAAAGATATAGAAACCATAAAGAATAACCACTCAGAAATAAAAAATATACTGTAAGGAATCAACAGCAGATTAGATGAATCAGAGGATAAAATCAGCAATTTAGAAAACAAGGTAGCAGAAAACATCCAATCAGAGCAGCAAAAATATAAAAGAATTTTAAAAATGAATATAGTTTAAGGAACCTCTGGGACATCATCGAGTACAACAACATTTACATCATAGGAGTACCAGAGAGAGTATTTGAAGAAATAATGACTGAAAACTTCCCTAACCTGATGAAGGAAATAGACATACAAGCCCAGGAACTTCAGAGCATCACAAACAAGATGAACCCAAAGAGGCCCACACCAGTACACATCATAATTTAAATAAATACCAAAGTTTAAATGCTAAAAGAGAACTTGAAAAGCAGCAAAAGAAATGCAGTTAGTTACATACAAGGAAGATCCTGTAAGACTTTCAGCTGATTTCTCAAGAGAAACTTTGCAGGTCAGAAAGGTTGGGCACAAAATATTAAAAATGATGAAAAGCAAGGACCTACAACCAAGTTTGCTCTACCTAGCAAGGCTATCATTGAGAGTCAAAGGAGAAATAAAGGGCTTCCAAAATAAGAAAAAGTTGATGGAGCTCATCAACAACAAACAAATATTACAATACAATAAATGTCAAAGGGACTTCTTTAAGAAAAAGAAGAAATAATAAAAATATGAATAAGAAAATATCATAAAGACAAAACTCTCACTGACAAGGGCAAACACATAATGAAAGCAATGGATCAATCAACACTAAAGCTAGTAGAAAGGTTAAAGGCAAAAGTAGGAAGATCATATACAATTACAACAGTAAATTCAGAGATAGATACAAATACACACAAAAGAAGTAAAAAATATAACAAAAGCAGAAATATGGAGGGGTGAGTAAAAATGGTAGTGATTTTAGAATGTGCTCTAACTTAAGTAATCATAAACTTTTATAAACATAATTTGAAATAAATAATGCACATATTAACCAAACCCATGAATCTACAAGAGATATACAAAAAATAAAGAGAAAGCAATCCAAACAGAACATTATAGAAAGTCATCAATATGCAAGACAAGAGAGAAAGAGAATAATAGAGGACTACAAAAACAATCAGAGAACAATTAATAAAATGGCAGAAGCTACACACCTATCTATAATTACTTTAAATATAAACAGCTTGAATGGTCAAATAAAAAGACACATAAATAAAAAAGAAACCATGCACACATACAATGAAATATTACTCAATCATCAAAAAATAAAATGTTAACATTTGCAATGACATAAGTTGACCTAGAAAGTATTATGCTAAGTGAAATAAGTCAGACTGAGGAAGACAAATGCCATATAATTTCACTTATATGTGTAATCTAAAAACAAAATAAATGAACAAAACAAATAAACTAATAAATACAGAAAACAAACTGTTGGTTGCCTGATGGTGAGGGATTTGGAAGGCTGGGTCAAAAAGAGGAAAGGATTAAGAAGTACAAATTGGTAGTTACCAAATAGTTGTGGGGATGTAAATTACAGTTTAGGAACTTAGGTGGGTGCGAGATATATTGGGGGGATCACTTTGTAAGTTACATGAACGTCTAACAACTATGTTGTAGGTCGGAAATGAATATACAATAGTAAATATCAACTGTAACTTTAAAATTTTTTAAATTTGAAAATATTCTTTCTAAAATAGTGCTGGTGTTCTTGGTAATCAGTAAAGAGAAACTTTAAGATATCATTATAAAAGAATTGACCTAACTGAACAAATTATAAATTAGCTTAATACTAAGGTTTAAGTGCTTAGAGACTACTTCATATAACTCTAGCATAACTATCTGACATTTTCCCTCTCAAAATTGTTCATATATGTGTAGAGTAATATGTACACATACAAAATTGTGTGTATATATATTCATATATATATATATATATTTATATTCCTTTATGTTAAATGTAGTGAACAGATAGAATCTTCCAGATTTTTTTTGTTTGTTTTGGTCAGTGGTCTGAATAAAAATATAAGGAGGTTTTTTTATTACAATTTTATTTATTATAATTCAACTTTCACAGAGTAAAAGTGCTAATGAATACCCCAGGAAGTACTGTTTTGAAAATAAACTTACTTAATATTCTAATTAATGATCTAAAGAGAGAAAAACCAGGGATGTTAATGAAATATCTAGTATGACTAATTTGGAAGGTGCTAAAAACACAATCAGGGACAAATAAATCATAAAAAGGTAATTTAGAAGAAAACAAAAATTATTGGAATAAATTAATATTTTTCACAAAAAAATTCAAAGCAGTGAAAATAATGTTCTCATATTAGCAAAGTCACAATAAGGTTAGGAAAGAAATAATTATGCATAACAGATGTATTATATAATTCAATGCTAATATTTTTACTGTTTTTAGTTATGTGCATTTATATTTTTACAATCACATATGACTTTATTTCTTACATGAAATCTTATCTCTTCCTTATAACAAAGTGAAAGTAATTATATATTTATTTTTGCATTGAGTATTGATTTATTTGGTGATCCAATCTTCTTTCTCCTCATCAGCAGTGTCTAAGGATTCTCTCATTCTTCATATCCTCCAGAATGTGATAATATCAAATATTTTAAAGTTCTATGGGTCTGAGAGGAGGTGGCAATATCTCTTGGTTTTAGACTACACTTCCCTGTTTACTAATGAGTTTGAGCATTTTACCGTGTCTTCACTGGCAATTCTTATTACTTTATGACTTTTTTATTTCTTTGTGTATTTTCATGTTAGGTTTCTTTCTTATATTTTAAAAATAAATTGTTATGTTGAGAATGTTAAATATTTTTCTTTTTCTTTCTATTTTTTTAGAATGTTAAATCTTTTTCATTCTTTAAATGTATGTGTTTAATATGTGTGTTGTAAATACTTATTTCAGTGTATAGTGTATGTTTTGATTTTGCTTATGGACTCGTATGTTTTAAATACATAATTGTTAAGTATATTTATTTCCCCTAAGAAATTGTTTAACTTTGCTACAGAAGTTTTTCCTGCCTTGGCTGGCATAGGTCAGTGGATTGAGTGCGGGCCTGGGAACCGAAGGATCACTGGATCGATTCCCAGTCAGAGCACATGCCTGGGTTGCAGGCCAGGTCCCTAGTAGGGGACGTGCGAAAGGCAACCACACATTGATGTTTCTCTCCCTTTCTCCTTCCCTTTCCCTCTCTCTAAAAATAAATAAATAAATATTTTCTTAAAAAAGAAGTTTTCCCTGTACTTAAGCCAAATAAATAGCATTCTAAATTTTATTCTAATCTTTAATATTAGATTCATAATACAGCTGAATTCATTATTTACATAATACAGCTGAATTCATTATTTATTCATTTTTTCAGAGATATACCTTAGTTATCTGTAAGAGTTTAAGAAAAAAAATTGATGTGGTTAGTAGAACATCAGCAGTCGTAGAGAAACCAGAGTTTATCTCTGTTACTGGGAAGACACAAGTTAGGGGCCTCCCACGCCTCAGTTCTTGTTTTCTCGTGAGAGATGAATTCAGATGAGAGACAACATGTACAGCAGAAATGAGATAGCCAGTTTATTTGTGAAATATACTTGAGCACAAAGCTGCAACTAGTCTGAGTGCACGACTATTGGGATTTTGGTGCATTTATGCTTTTAGCCAGATGGTAGGTTCCCCATCTTCTTCCCTTGTCCGGACCTTGGGTTTAGCATACAATTTCAAAGGCTTTTTTTCTTAGATAGTGGAAATGACGCAGAATTTAAAATCCTTCCCACCTCCTGTGCTATCATGGTTTCTCTTGTGATTTTTCAGAACACCATGTAATCTTATCTGACTGGGCTCAGGACTGCTAAATTAATGCGTGAGACATGCCTCTCTCCCCTTCCCTGACTTGGTTTGCTATCTATTCTGCCTAACGGATCCAGGCTCTGTTTTTGCTCTATGATCTTGGGTAATATGTTTAATTTCTGGAGCCTCTACTTTACTAAAATTGCTCTTTTTTAAGAAAAGAAATTAGGTCTACATTATCTGAAACAGAGCTATTCATAGGGTGTGTGTTGGGTTGTTCCAAGAATGTATCGTGGGAGTCCATCAATGTAAAAAATTTGAATCATTCACATTAGCCTGTTAGTAACTACTCTACATACCCAATCTCATGAGCTCCTTCAAAAAGATTAAGGTGCTGTCCCATGGGGAAGTCTCATGGGCATGAGCCCCAGAGCTCCTTGGGGCATCTGCTCAGTCTCAAAGAGGAGGAAGATAGAGGATCAGAGTGTTTCCCGAATAGGAGAAATGGGGTCCCAGCCTTGTGGCTTCTGGTGCAGCCTCAAGGTTTCCTGCCAGAAAGGCATTGCTAGCCCTCAGTGCCAGAGGGAGACTCAGGACAATTTGAGGACTTCAAATTAAACCTACCACGATTATGTCTAAGGGCATTTCTTTTCTCAAAGTTTCTACTCCTGCAATCCCAGGATGATTGAATTCAAACTAGCAGATAATGCACATAATTGTATTACTGCATTTAAAAGCTTCTTTTTGATTCAAAGACTAGAAGGAATGTGTTTGAGCTTGTACACACACATGCACAATTTCCGCCATTGGGGATCTTCACATGCTCCCTATGTTCTGAATATTTAATGAGCCATGCTGTCGTCTGTGCAGGGGGACCAGCAGGAAACTTTTTCAGAGAGCCCAGAAAATGTAAATACTGCTACTGTTGCCTTATTTAATGAACCAAAAAGACATTAACTATCCCTTTAAAGCCAGTTCTAACTTCACTGAATATTTATTTACCCTAGCACATTTATAACAGCATTTCTAACTCCTCTTAACTGGTATGACTAGTAGATTGTATTGATGGAAATAGAAGGGATCTTTGCTTTAAAGGTGTTCTGGTTAGTGGCTCAAGATAAGTAATTTTCAGGCAGATGATGTTCAAAATTTATCATATTGCAAATTTGAAATAATTATCTCCCATATAATAAATACTTAACATTGTCATACACAGGGTATATGACAGAGTAAGTGGTACTTCAATGTTCTTTTAAAAAATAATAGCAACTGCCATTAATTGATTCCTTACTATGGTTCAGCCATTGTCTCAATTCCCTACATGTAATAGTCATCCTCATAAATTATTAGAAGTAACATGGCTTTGCCATGGTTTGGATTCAAGGATCTTCCATTACTAGCCACATAACTTCGGTCAAATTACCTAACACCATGGAATGGAGATAGTGATCTGTATGTTACAAATTGTAAGTGCCAAAAGTGGTAATGTATTAGAGACTGAGTACAGTGCCTAACACAGAAGAAGCACACCTTTCCTGTAACCTCAAAGGTGGAGGATAAATTCTGTGCACAGGACTGGGAATCAGTGGCTACGTAAAGCATTGAAAATAGAGCATTATGCATATAGTTAGGGCTCAGTGCATCATTTTGGGCCTGGGTAGAAGAAAAAGCTTGTGGGCTTTGCTCTTCAGAAGACAAATTATTTCTGTGGGTTTGGTGGCTGTGGGCTGCAGGACAGCCAGAGGGCTGATCAATCTGGAGATGCTGTCGGTTATAAAGCAATCATCTATACGTGACTTTGAGATAGGGATTCAAAATAAAATTACAAAGGGCCAAATGGAGGAATCTGCACTAGAAAAGTGTTGGTGGTGCTTATGATTTCATGAGTCTGTTTGTTTTATATACCTCGGAGGGTTTCTGAAAACTAATCACTGAAGCGAGGTGAAGGGAAAGATGAAGTTAAAAAGCTTTTCTAACTTGACTTTGATATCAAACAGAGGCTTCTTTGAGGGGCCTCCCAATGTGATCATTTGCCCAAGGTTTGCTGTGTTTGTTTTTGCATTCTTGTCTCTTTCCAGGTAAATTATTTGATCTCACATAATTAGTCACCCCCTGGACTCACTTTCCCCAATCAAAATTCTTATGTAGATGTTTCTGATAAGCACAGCAATTGCCTCTCCATAAAGATTATTTGTACGGTTTATACTTCAAAATATAACATTTTAAATATTGATTTGGCGTGACTAAGAGTCTTTCCTATAAAAACTTCAGAAACACATTCTGCCCCCTTTTATAAAAATCCACCTATTGTTTCACTTTCAGGATCTGAAATTCTATTTACGTCCTCTTTTATATTTCTTTTTAACCAGAGTGCTTTTCACCTTCACCATTCATACTCCAAAATCCACTCAACTTGAATAACATGCTTATTTATCAGCCAGGATCCATCACTTAGGTGGTGCAGATGGATAGATTTATAAGTAAAAGTACTAAAGATATGCTAGGTGCTCGATGAAGTGCCAGACTTCCTTGGCTGAAAACAATTCAGTAGAACATATATTTTATTAAAGATAAACTATTGACTTTTGAATCATTCATCTCTCATACAGAGACTCACACTAAACTCTGAGCTATGTGCTTTATTATTGTGGCAAGAATAAATTCATAGCTGATGATGAGCTCACTTGTAATAGGAAATACTATAGCTTTAAAACCTTCAGATTTCCTTGAAATATTCACTGAAGTATTTGATGGAGAAAAGGTGGGCCTCTGAGAGCAGTTTTAACTGCCTCCTCGTGTCAGGGTGGCTATTCAGGCAGCTTCCTAGTTACGTCTGTGATCAGAATACAAGGGTGAATAATGCAGAAAATTCCTCAAGTATGGTACCTTAATTCCTCTCAATAAACTGTGTAGGGATTAAAAAGTACAGATTGGTAGTTATGAAAGAGTCTTGGATATGTAAATTACAGTACAGGGAATATAGTCACCAATAATTGTATATAATGTCAGATGGGTACTTGATTTATTCGGATGATTACTTCATAAGTTATATAAATGTCTAACCACTATGTTGTACACCTGAAACTAACATACAATTGAATGTGAGCTATAATTGAATATTTTTTTAATTTAAAAATATATTTACCTACTAATATCTGCCATAATCCTTTCTTCCATGATTCCCCTCTTCTGATAGCTTCTTCCTCTTATTCCCTCTCCACTCGGGAGTACTTTGCTCCCATAATTATGAGTGTATTCACAGAATGCCCAAGATCTGGGGGCATGCTAGAACAGTATCTCCCTTTATTGGCCCATTTTGTTACTCTTCAGTGAGTCTTCCTGGTCTCTGCCTTTCTCTACCTTTCTTTATCCCCGTTTTTCACTGCTCCAAAACGAATTCTGGCCATGGATGTTCAGCAAGCTAAATCACCAGTAATAACAATAACTATCACGTATTGAGCATACAATGAACTTCCAATTAGTGTGCACTAAATTGCATTATCTTTAAAACAACTTTACAAAAATGCTATCTTTATTTCTATTTTACAAATAAATGTGAGTTAATGGAAGCATGTAGAAGTTACATTTTTTACTCAATATTATAGACCTACTACATAGTGAAGCCAAGATTTGGAAGCAAGGGGACAGACTTCAGAATCTGAATTGAACATTTTACTTATGCAGACGATAGCCTCTGAATGAGAACTTGTGGGTACAGGATGCTAGTTCAGAGGAGAAGCGATGTTCCAGGCCCTATGTACAACAGTGTAACTCCAGCTCCAGAACTGAGCATTCTGCTAGGGATCCACGGTCACACAGACCCTGTCCTATAACCCCTGGTCACTGGAAGTGCCAGATTTATGTGCTGACTAGCTATGCCATGAAAAATTGACTTTAGATTTATAATCATATAAATAAATATAGCCTACCTCAAAAAAGTTTTATTGTACCACTTCAAAAATGTCTGAGCCTATTCATTAATATTAATTGATGAATCTATTAATTTATTCTTTCATTAGTTAAGTCTAACATTTTAAATTGCCATAACCATTTTTAAAATAATAATATTAGTTAACGTGATGAATTTTTAGTTGAGTAATGGTTTGGATCAATTTGCTATCTTCTTTATATTATGGTTAACATTTTTCCCACTCTGATGTTTTTCTTTGTAAAGATATAGGAATTAAAATCTCATGAAAGCCTTATTCTTTCAAATAATAATGTGCTAACATCAATGTGCTTTAGCTAATACGTTTTTCAGCAGTGAGTACCTCTAGCTACTAATGGACACGATGGTCCAGAAATTTCCCTGTTTGACTTCACCTAGATTGGCTGAGAAGAGTACAGACTGTTTAAAGAGGTTAGTTACTCACATATGATCCTATGACAATGTAAGGGAAGTAATTATTTGCATTTGTCTTCTATCCCTTTAGCATTTGGACACTTACACACTATTAGGAGGCTTGTTATGTATCTTTTCACACACTGTCAGGCAGGATTGTGGCAATCGACATACGAAGTTTCAATGAAGCGGTTTTGCAAATTGTTTAGTGACAACTGGGATTCGCAGTGTTAGATTATGCATTCACACATATGCTGGTTGGAATAAACCCAGGGAAGGAAAAACAGTAACTATTAGATCCTCTGACAAGCCTGGAGTTTATTTGTCTCTGGTGGATTACATGGCAAGCTAAACTGAATCTTTTTGGTTTCAAGCTGGACAGAGCTAAAATCATAAGCCAATTTAAAGCCTCATAAAAATATTTATTGGTCTATTATACAAGACTTTTCATTAACAATGAGAATTTTTAAAATACAATTATGGTAGGTTCTTACTTTATCTCTTGTTCAGGAATGCCTTTAGTTATCCACTGGTACAGAGAGAAAAAGGTGGCAAACTACCTCATCATCCCTGCAGCTGAGGGCATCTAAACTGAGTATCTGTCACCCTTTATAGTTGTCTCCAGGTAGATACTTCTCACTTCTCTGTGGGCCTCCCTGAGATATTTTTCATACTCTGTATCCTGGAAAAGTCTGTCAGTATTCCTGGGAGACTGCCATTGTCCCCTCCTCCCGGGGTTATGCAAGTCTCATTCGTCCCCCTCTCCCCTTCTCTGCATTTTTATAATAGCCTGTTATTTCACAAGGACATGAAAATGTATGGGAGGTTTGACAAGCGTGCTTGTGTATATTTCTATCCTACAAAAAAGTGTCCTCTTCCCCTCCCTCCTACTACTTCTTCAAAGTGTCACCTTTGCCGGGAAGCTTTCTTTTACTCAGTGAAACAGACAAGAGAGACTTATATGCTCTCTTATGTGTCAATCAGACTATGTATCATCTTATTTTACAATTATTCATTTATTTATTGTATTCACCAAACTGAGAGCTATTCAAAGGGCTGAATTATGTCACATTAACCTTGCATACATAATGGGATCTGGAAACAGTTTGTAAAATAAATGACCTAATGAGAAATTCATCGCAAATTTAGAATAATGTTTTGACAGAGACTTTGTATTCATATAACATTTCCAATCACTTGAAAGCAGGTTCATAAATCAGCTATATAATTTTGTGGGTGAAATAAAATAACATAAACTAGTTTATAAAAATGTGATTTAGTGGCTGTTATTCCATCTATTTATTTTTAAATATATTTCCCTTAAAAGATAGTATATTTCTAAAACATCTGGACAAGATATATACCCACACTAATACACATTTTATATTTTTTAGTGAAAACTTCTGTGTAAGTGGGATTGTGAAATGAAATGGAGGAACTGAAAGTTGTCCTCCAATATTAAATGTCAGTCAAATGTCACAAGATAAAGTACTAAACACTCAGCAAATGGTGTTACTGAGAGACGAAACTAGCCTTTTCTGTATGCTTTCCTGTGGCCCACTTGTACAGTAATTCATGTTCTCTCTCATAATCCATTTAAACGGATTGGAGAGGGGTTAGCATAGGAAGAAGTGCCAGAGTCTTTTAGTTTTCTCTTCAGAGAAAAAATTGCATGAATTAAAACTAGGATAGAAAGCAAACTCATAGTTAGTCAACATGAAACCAATTTAAAGGATCTGAGGAAAGAAGTGTCATTGCATTTTTCGAAAGGTTTTTCTATACCCGAAGATCTTTATATCTGTGTCTCCATAATTCTTCCAGACCCTGTTAGGGTTATCTGTTATTTATGTTAGATTTTCACAATGGTAGAATAAGGTAGAAAATTGGTTTTTGGCATTCCACCAACTCCTTTTAGGGCCTTGATTAACCTGGTTATAGGGCTTCAGATACGGTGGTAAATAAGCTGAACATGAAAGGCAAGATTCAGTGTTTCTCAAATAATGGTCATAGAACTGCATATACCTGAAAAACTGATTCCTGTTAGAAATGCGTATTCCTGGGTCCCTTGTGAAGTTTCTCAGAGTAAAATGTTATATAAACATAAACAATACCTTTTTATTTTATAGGTTACCCACAGCATTATATCAGGATCTAATGAAAGAGAACTGGAATCGTTGAACTTCAGAGCTAGAAGGAAATGAGGATTAAACTACCTTTTCATGTTACAAATAATGAAACACAGAACCATTGAAATGATTTTTGGTAATGTTTATATAAAAATTATTGAACATTTTTTAGGGTTCATAGTAGGTACTTCAAATATAAAGAAATTCTTCTGACCTAATTTCTCTTCCTGTCTTTCTTTCTCTTTCTTTCTCTTTCTTTCTTTCTCTTTCTTTCTTTCTTTCTTTCTTTCTTTCTTTCTTTCTTTCTTTCTTTCTTTCTTTCTTTCTTTCTTTCTTTCTTTCTTTCTTTCTTTCCTTCTTTCCTTCCTTCTTTCCTTCCTTCATTCATTCATTCTTTAGTATGAATCCATAAACCACATGCAGACATTATTTAAGATTCTGAGAATGCAGAATTTAATAAACAAAGTTTATGTAAGTTTATGTGACTTTTATACTTTTTAAAAATATGTGCATTTAATTGACAAATTTCCTTCAAAGTACAGGTTTTTATAGAGTCCATAATTTAGTCATTTTAATTATCATTCAGTTTAAAATATAATCTAATTGTTATTCAGACTTTTTTAACATCCAAATCATTTAAAGTGCATGTACTTACCAGAAAACATAAGGGATCTTTAAAAACATACATTGATGTTGTTGATTTCCCTCTTAATCCTGTTGTAGTCAGAGAACATGCTTCCTTTTATTTCCATCATTTAATGTTTGTTTAGACATTCCTTAGGGCCCATTCTATGAGATGCACAGAACATTAACCAGTTTTTAAAATGTACTGCTACTATGAAAAAAAATGCAGTCCCTGAAGTTGTGGGGTGAGGTTTTATATAAATATGTCAATTAGAGGACTTCTGTTAACTTTCAATTTAAAACTTGATTCTGGTTTTGCCTATTTGTTGTATGTTACTAAGAGAAATACATTGTTTCCCATCATCATTTCCTTTTATTTATTTTAATCCTGTCTATTTCTTGCTTTAAGTATCGAGGCTTTGCTATCAACCACTTTATATCATTATACTTTTGGTGTTTTTCTTGTAATTAAAATACAGTTGACTTTTTGGAATCCAGTCTGATAATTTATCTTTTATTTGTAAACTTTAGCCTATTTAGATTTAATAAAATTATTGATGAATTCATGTTTAAATAATCATTCTTATTATTTCTTCCTATTTGTTTTTTGTCCAATGTTTTTTCTTCTTTCTTGAAAATCAATTATTGTTTTTATTATTTCATTTTTTGTTCTATTGCCTATGCATTTCATTGCTTTTTTTTATTGGTTACATCACACTTCAATGTCTTATCTTAACTTTTACCATTTCCTAGGAAATGCAATAATTTTAGAATATCATAACTCCTTTCCCATATTTCCAAATTGTATATTATAGATATCATGTAAATATATTTATTGTTTACATACATGTATCACTCTTATTATATACAGTCAATCTGTGTATATAAGTATTATGTTTCTATAGAATAAATTTCTTCATCAAATCCATTGACATATTCAATTTTTAATTAATATGTATTATTTTCTGCAGCAGCAATTCCATGAGAATATTTTATTTCTGCCAGAAGAACTTTTTTTTTGACATTTCTTTAATGTTTTTTTCTTAGTGATTATGAGTTTTTGTTTGTCTTTAAACTTCCTTATTTGGCCTGAATCTGGACAGATAATTTCAGTAATATAGATTTCTTGCCTGTTGTGATGCCCAGGATCACCCTCACATTTGTTAATTCACAGGAAGGAGTCACTGGACTCAGCATGCAGTGTGCTCATGGATGAAATTTATCACAGAGACCTAGCAAGGAGATGCACCCAGAGGGAGAAAGATATGGACAGGTTGGAGGGCTCCCATGTGTAGTTTCCTTGTGGTCTTTCCATCTGGAGGGTTCCTGCATAGCATACTTTTCTCTCAGCAAGAAAAATGAAGCAACGTGGGTAACATGTCTGCCTAGGGAAACCTATAAATGACTCAACACCCAAGGTTCTAATTAGGACTGGTTAAAATAACACCTATTGCCCGAAACATACGAAAATTCCAGGCTCCCAGAAGGAAAGCAGGTGTTCAACATGAGTCATATTGTCTTTATAAAAGTTTAGGCAGTGAAAATTCTTTTCAGTTAACTGATAACTAGCAATACCCTAAAAGTAAAATTTCAATATGCTCTCCAAGGGCAAATATCAGAAAGAGGCCTTTCGAAAGTACAGCAGCTGCAAGCTTGCAATGTTCATTTTTATGCAAAGTTGGTAATTATTTCTAATAATTTAAGTTTGTGATTACATTTCTTGAAATTTGAATCACTTGAAATCACTTGAAATTTGATCAATCACATTGTCTTCTGCTTTCTACTGTTTATAAGCCAGCTGTTCTTGTCATTGATGTGTCTTTGAAAATAATATACTTATTTCTATTTAAGACATCTCTAAGATTGATCACAATGTACCTAGATTTTGTTTCCTCTACCTTATCTTGCTTTTGTGTTTTTTTAAAAATGCAGTGTTTTAATCGTTGCTGGATATCTCCCATTAATTTTGTGAAAGATTCAGGCATATTTCTTCATGTATATGTCTACCATTTTTAATTTTGTCTTTAACTCTGAGATTTCAATTATTTGTATGTTTGATATTTATCTGTATTCATATGTGATAGCAAGCATCAAGATGAAGAAACACCATTACCAGAAACTCAAAAGCCCTCTGATAACCCCCCAAGTCACCACCAATCTCTCAAAGTTCACTACTCTCCTGACTTTTACATTGGTTTAGTTGAATACCTTTTTTTAATTACCCTTTTAAAGTACTCAAATTGCATTGACAGATATTAATTTCCTTCATGTTTAAATCAATATATCAAAATCATGATATTAAAAATAAAAATAATACTGTATTAATCCTTACTTTATATGGGGAAAGTGGGGCTAAATTTCTCTTCCCATATTCTGCCAATTTACTTCTATGTTCATCTACTTCTGCGATATAATCTATATCTTATGAGTTAGATAAAAAAATGATATTTACCAGAAAATTTGATTGACCATTTAATGTTAAGCCAAGTTACAAATTACTTGAAATTTGATCATTCATGCACAGCTGATTCTATCTGTTCCCTCTTAAAATCTCTGGACAGTTCCCCAGTGGATTTATGCTAAAGTCCAGACTTCTTATACTTGTATTCACAAGATTAGTCTATGCTTCCCCTCAAATCCAGCCTCTGCTTTCATATTTAGTGCAAAATCTCTCTGACCCTAAGTCTTGCAGCCATGACTCAAACCTATTAAGATATCTTGGATTTCTTAACCTTAGTCTTACACTGCACAAATGGATATTTGAATAGGTTAAATGTTCTTTGTTTTGTTCATTTGACAAAATATATGATTTAAATATAGCAATTGAATTGCAATTTTACCCATGAAAAATACCAGTGATTTCTACCACAAAAGATAATAAAGTATTTCTGAGTATTAATTATTCTCTATATTGTTATCTATAGCATCTTAAGAATGGTGTCTGCATCATATTAAACACTACAAAGGAAAGCTTCATCATCAGTTCAAGAGACATATGTATAGTCATAGAGCAAATTGTATGTAATCAATGAGCTTTTGTAACACCTCATCAATATAAGTATATAGCCAAGAAAGGTCTTTAAAAGATTCTAGAAACTAGGTAACTTAATTGATTCTTAATTTACCCTAGTAACTTTTTTATTTAACCCTTGCTATGACTGTCTCTGATCTTCCAAGATTTAAATTACATACTCAGGATATCTATTGAATCTTCTTTCAATTTATCCGGCCCATGGCACCCTGATTTCTACATTAGCCTTGTTTTTGAGTCTTATAAAAATAGTCCCACTGCAGATTAACAGAAGCTACTCTATAATGTCGTTCCAGAAAAAGAGAGAAAGGGGTAAGGGCTAAAGGAGTCATTGCTGTTTATACATTACTATTTCTTCCATTCATTTTTCCTATGAACGCTGGAATCTGTGAGAGAGCTTACCGACACTAAGGCAAATGGGATGCAGGATTTCTCCTTACGTGAAAGAGCCAGCTAACAGTTACAATAATATATTAATGTTTTTTTATGGAAATAGGAGGAATCTATAAAAACTGAGAAGATATATTGATGTAGTTTGGTTTTTGAACAATGACTGTTTTCATTTCTTATATTACATTTGTACCAAATTCTAATAATCTCAAAAAATGAATGAATTAAGCACATTCTGATGAAACTGAAGATTCTGTTGATTAAATAGAGTAATGTGAAGATTTAAGGTTATATAGAAAATATGCTTAAATCACATTAGCATCACTAGCGTAATTTAATTCAAATTTTTACAAAATAATGTAAATACATGATACTTCCAATTTCCATTACCAATTTCATTAGTTGAAATTCCATTCTAGAGAAGCAATGTCTTCAAATTAGCATCTCAGAAAGAATAACTCTACATATTTTCAAGAGACAAATCCCTTTCAAAAGAGGTAAATAGCAGGCTTCATGCTGGGGAATGATTATCTTTAATTTGTTGTGATGCCTAACTGTAAATTAAGAAAATGATGAGATTATAGCTCACATCTGAAGTGTATAGGGGAAAGCATCACACTTATTACTAAAATACACCATACATTGCAGTTGGAAATAATGCCAGGCTCTGTTGATAAAACAAGCTGGCAGCCCATTGTATGTGGGTGCACATTTATCACCTCAGGAAACTCTTGAACCTACTGGCATAAGAAAGCTGAAGAAAATAGAACTAGAAGGAACAATCTAAATCAAATTAAAACTGTGTATTCCAACATAATTTAGTGTAAACAATTCTGTTAATATACATATCTGTGGGTATAGATGTGTATCATATATGTGCGTATCCAATTGCATATATGACAGGTGATATGCCTTAGTCTTTATCTTTTCCCGTTCCCTTGTTCTTGTGGACTTTAAGCAGTTTTCTTGCACTTTCTTATTTCCGCTATTGCCAATTTCTTGATGATGTTCTAAATGCTAGCATAAACATGATTCCCTCTGTCAAAAATTTTACACTATCTTTATCAGAGATGTCTCTACCTGTTTACATTTATAGCACTCTTTCTTCTTATTCATTCATTCATCCATCATCAAATTAATTATTGAATACCATGTACTAGACACTGGGCAGTGGTATATAATGACAGATAGGACTTAGTATATTTTCTAACAAAGCTTATATTTTATTGAGAATATGGCAATAAAAAATTATAGGCAATGTCTTTGGAAATCCAATTATTCTTTGGCACGCAGTAACAAGGGAGTATATAGTGAATTAGTAAAATACAAAAGAAGCAGACTATAGTATGGAAGCCCTGGAAATTTTTTAATGCGTCCCTGAAATGTCATCAAACAGCAATCAAGACATAGTCTGTTTGAATAGTTACCACGGTCCTTACAGCCTGTGAACTCCTAGTGATTGATTTTGCATCTTCATATTCACACAGCTTAGAGCCAAGCATATAATTAGGGGCTAAAGAATTAATGGTTGTTGAATTGAATCCAAACAGAATGTTACCCAAAAGATTATGTCTTCTAGTGGAAAAGTAGACATGGTTATATAATCCAGAGCATATAAATAAGAGCATAAGTAGTAGTGGGAAAAAATAAAAGAGATAAATAACTGTGAGAGGGATTTTGAAAGTCTCATACAAGAGCACATTTTCATCTAGGCCCCAACCACTCCCCAAAATAAGGTTGAAAATGGCGAGTGTGTATAAAGAATATCCTAGGGTTAGGTTTTAGAGATTTTAAGCTCTATTAATGTAATCTATTAATGTTCATAAGGCAAAATAAATATTACATTTAAAAATACATGAAATGTAATACTAATTAATAATTTGCCAAGCATTGTGATAGAAAGTTAGAATGTATCCTGATTTGGTATTTCACACTGATGACATGAAATCTGACATGCTTTGCTGATAGTGAGATAGAAATGGAAAAATGTCACTAAAGTTTAAATTATTACAGTTACAAAAGAAAATAAGAAAAGTATGTTAACAGTGGTAAGGTATGAATGAGGTACCTCAATATTTAACTTACTATTAATAATTCAACAACTACTTATTTTGTATCTACTACATGTGAAGTACCCATGTTAAGAGGTAAATATTTATCCAGGAATAGAGATAAATACAGAAACATATTATAGTGAATAAAAACCCTATGTCCATGGGCTTAAATTTACTATAATGGGTTTAAATTCTGCTCTTCTTTTTGTCATATATATATATGTCATATATATATATATGTTATATATATATATATATATATATATATATATATATATATATAACATAGCTGTATATCCTCCATCAGTTTCTAATAGCACATAATTTTTTTTACTTTTCTTTCCTTTGGAAAACCATTTACTTCATATTCAAGTGGTCTAAGTGGTTAATGATTCAAGTTTGGCCAATTTTCCTTGAGAATTTGAAACTTCAATCATGATAGAGGAGGGACATTTGGACTTAAACTCTTGGATTGCAGATTTTTAGAGTGAGTAAAAATTCTCTTTGTTTTGTATAGAAAATATGTCTTCATTAGAAAAGAATGAATATAGGAAAGTAGAGCTCAGAGAGGAAGAAGTGATTTTATGCTTTTTAAGTGATTTTAAGTGACACTGAAGCTCTTGGAATCTAACCAGCTGAAATAGTGCCACTTCAGACTTTCCAGTTACATGTGTCGGGGAAATCCCTCTGTTTTCATTATTACTATAAAAATGAAACTAAGAGTTCTTGTGATTTTGATTTTTTTGTGATGATTGATTTAGAATCATGGTTTTTTTCCCCTCTCTTTCTACACATCTCATAGAGTCCAGGAGTGTCAAACTAATTTCCACTGGGGCCCACATCAGCTTCGTAGTTGCCTTGAAAGGGCCGAATGTAATTCTAGGACTGTATAAATCTAACTACTCCTTAACTAGGGGCAAGGAGCTCGGCACTGTCACCAGGTAGAAAGAAGGTGCCAGGCTGGATAAAACAAGGTGAAAGGCTGCGGGATTTGGCCCATGGGCCTTGTGTTTGCCACCTGGCCTTTTCCCCAAAAGATAAATAACCTGAACTTGGCTAGTGGTCACAAGGTCTAGGACTCTGGACGCTAAAGACCAAATGGAACACATCTGGATACTTTTCCATGAAATCAGACAGAGGGATGTCTGAAGCTGACCTCAGACCTCTCCTTAACACCTGAAGAAATGATTCAATTACCCTTACCTCACTTCCTCTAACCAATCAGATCCTAGTATGACCCTGAACCCTGACCCACAATGTCTTGTGATTTTGCCCTGTATGTTCTGTAATCTATTATAAATGGCATCAGGGAGTTGGTTCTTTCAGGGCACAAACTCGTGAGTACTCCAGATTGGCCAATTCTATAATAAGCTATTTATTTTCCTCATTGCAAACTGCTGCTCATGCATTTCTTTTGGCCAGTGTGCACAGATGGATAGACTTGAATAATGGGGCTTGATAACCAATGCTACATAGGAAAATTCAGATTTTATGAGAGCATTTAACTAAAAGAAAACACAAAGGAGGGGGATAAGTTTAAAGGGAGCTTAGCTAAGGCATTCAGTTTGACTTAAATGATGTTAAACTGGGCTCATCTTTGTGAAAATTAGGAGAAATTTTTAAAATATTTAGACAATATATATAAATGATTCATTATATATTTATATGATACATACCATATAATATATACATTATATAGACAATATATAGTTTCATAATCACAAAAGAAAGAATGGACAACAAAGTCCATTTTGGTAAGTAATTAAATATCAAGAAATATAATTTGTTAATACCAACCTGAGTTGGTTAATATAAAAAATGATCATAGGCATTATATAACTGATACATCTTTTTATTAATCCAAAATAGGAATAATAAAAGTATAGGTATAAAATGAATAATTAGTAATAATCATTCAAAATATTAAATCAGGTAATATAACATTAAAGGGGAATTTTAGACCCTGGAGAGATTAGTCACTTGCAAGTAAATATTTGAAAAAATTCAAATTTTCATGTCGTTTTGCTTGGATGGGCATGAGGATAGTTAAGCTTTATAGTTAAGTCAGCTACAAAAGAAGAAATTAGTTTAAAATTAAAATGACCAATTAAATGAAACAGGAAGGACGTATCTGAACAATGAAACACAAAGAAAGAAATAGAAGACATCTTTGATGCCACTACTCCTTTTTCCTTCTTCCTGTCAGCACACTGTCTCTCCTACATTTCTCTCTCTTTTTCCCCGTCTCATTCTTCCTCACTTTCTCTTTGCCAGTGGCAATTTTGTAAAGAAGACGTGGTGAGAATTCTGTGTTCAGTAGGAATATTTTCTTAAAATTATTCAAGCCTGTAGTTAGCAACTCAGATGGGTAGATAAATTATTCATATTTAATTTGTCAAGTAGCACACTTTGCTTTTCTTTTTCTTTATAGTTACCATTTTTTGCTTACTGCATTTGTGTTCTCAGAATAATATTGTTCGTGAAATTGAAAGCTGGTTTATCACTGGCTGATCACTGTATCTCTGACCATTTTTAGTTGGAAAATACTGCAGTCACTGGTAATCTCATGTAAATATAAGCCTGACAGCATTTTCTAAAGCTTACAACCAATAACTACTTGAATTCACCTGATTTAGTGATGCAGTTATTATAAAAAAGTAGGTGGTTGTGTAGGTTAGAAAATTATCACCATCAAGAGCTAATTGTCTACATCTCCATTGCCAAATAGTTGAGAAATGTTTTAAAAACATCATGCACATAGTAACCAACCTCCCAATCAACCAATCAAAAAAGAAAACTATTATTAAGATATATAGAACTTTGGCTAATGTATTAGTGTGTCCTGAGGGAGCCCAAACTAACGCATCTAAATGCATTTGTGATAAATAAAAAGTTACATTACAATTGGAACTAAAAGGAGGGGATTTTTATTTTTTCCATACATCTGAAAACCAGTTTCTATAGGGTAGTCTGAATTCCCTTCACTAGGCTCCTTGAAGTGGTGTTGACCCCAGGAAAAGAGGTTAGGACAGCATCTTGATGGGGCTGATTTTTTTAAAGATTTCATAGAATTAGAGAACAATGAAGCTGTTAATTTAAGGACAGGACAACCAAGTAGGACACCAACTTAGGGACAGCGCCATTTCACTATAGTTCTGACCTCTTCCTGGTACACTGAAGTCATTAAGAATATCAGGAAGCAACAGCACTGACGTGAATATTGTTGATCAAGCCCGAAATGCCATCAACCATGCCCGTTATAGTGAGGCCGTTTTGAGCAGCGATGCCTCAGGGGATTTTGCAGGAAGGAAGTGAAGCCAGAGAAGAAAAAATGGAGAAGGAAGACACTGTACGATAATGAAAGACAGCACAGGTGTGTATGAGGTGTGCCTGGGGAACTGTGCCCAATAATTGGAGGCTTGGAAGGGAGAGCATCCTGCCCAAGGGCTACAAGTTCCTGCAGCCTCATTTAAATGTACAGACTGATGAGGCTGAATATATTCTGGAAATAAAATATTTGTTTAGTAGCTGTTTATGGCACAAAAGCAGTCTGAAATGTGAAAGAAGAAGCCATTACAATATTTAGCAAGGACAGAATGTAAATCCCCTTGCAGATGCTGGAGTTATGAAATCCTATTTGCTGTCTAGTGAGGTTTCAATAGTAAAGCACCTTTGTTTTTTCACCTGGTGGCCATTAATTGTGAATCAGACAATCATGATGGGAAATCCAGCACTGTACAATAAAAATAGTTATTTATTCTTACTAATGCACATATTTCTTGCATATGTTAAATACAAATTGAGCCAGGTGTAAAAAATATATTTATTTTAAGGAAAAAATCAATATGTAGTCATACCAATTAGTGAAAGAGTAGAAGGAAACCACATACTTTTCTTTATAGTTTTGTTTTGTTTCACTAACTGGTGTGATACAGCAAGTACATTTTTGAAAACATATGCTGTAGAAAAACCTCTAGTATTTTTGCCAGGAAGTTGATTGCAGCACTAATTTCACTGCCTCTCCTAAAAAAAAAAGAAGAACAAAAGATAAAAAGTAAAAGGAAAAAAGAGGAAGGAAGGAAAGAAAGAGAAATTAAAAATGAAAGAAAACATATGGCTTCGATATCCACAATGAAAAAAGAAAAATTGAGTTCCTCTTGATATAACCACACTACAAATTACTACAGAGCTGGCAAAAAAAAAAAAAAATTAAAGAAAAGATGTGAAATATGTAACTTCTAACTTTGAGGGTGCCTGTAATTTGATTCCAAAGCAAATCAAGGAAACATATTAATCATATGATACCCTTTTATAAATAAAAAAAATATATATGTCTTCTATATATGTGTTTTGGGCTTGGAGAAAGATGCAGAATACATAGTTCAGTCTAACATTGATTATACTGGAAAATAACAGGAAAAATAGCCTTTTTATAGCAAATTTAAAACTTAATTGCTATTTCTAAATTGTTTTCTTAATGATTTGTCTCTTCCTTGCCAATTTTTATGATTCATTGTCAATTATGGTATGTTGTCAATAGAATTTTAATTTTAAGCAATTCAAGCAGACTCAGGCTGAGTTAAGTAAAAAAGTAGTTTATAAAAATATCGCATAGTTCACTGAATTATTGAGAGAGCTGAAGATCCATATTTGAAAATGGAATATTTTTCCACATCACGGTGTGGAATTGTTGTTAATAACTGAAGTATAGTGGCTGTAGACTAGGAGAACTAGCTGTTTTGTTTATTTTCCAAGTGTTTGGTCACAGATTTTAAATACTGAGACTTTTTAATAGATACTGTTGTTAGGGTAGATCTGATTTTTCTCTTCTTTCTCATAATGTACTTGTTCTCTTTAAAAATATATTGTTTAAATGAAATTTAAGTCCCTCCCCCCGAAAAAACAAAACCAAATTGGCTGACAATTAATTGATATTCCATTGGAAAGAACTAAAATCGTAATATTCTTAAGTTTTTCATTTCATTAATTTGGCACATCTCTTCATTTATTGAGGTTTTTTTTCCACATAAACTTATTTGTTTATTTGGTTGATTCCTTGGTATTTTAAAGATTTTGTTGCTGTCTTGATTTGTAAATTTCATTAATTACATTTTCCTGAATACATTTTGATGGTGTGGATGATTTCCTAATTGTATATTTTGCAATGTTGAAGTTTTCTAATAGGTCTAACAGGTTTTGGGTCTTTTAGGATAATCTGTATACATTGTAAATAACCTTAAAATAACTATACCATTATATCCCCCTTTCTAAATGATAAATCTTATTTTTTTCTTCTTTTTTAAAGTAATATATTGAATAATAGCATAGATAATGGGAGTATTTGTTTTCTTCTTTCTCTTAAATTGTTCCTAAATATGCTCCCCATTGAAAATGATGCTTACTCTAGTTTTTAAATTAGTTTTACAAATCATGGAACGTCTCTTAAATTTTTATTTTTTCTAAAATTTTTGTAGAAAAGAGATATGAAATTTTAGATAATAACTTTCTTAATTTATTAAACTCACTCCAAAATAAGTATGAAAATTTAGGCAATACTTTTTTTATTTAATTAATTTATATTGTTTTACTTCTTTATTCAAATTAATTAATACATTTTACTGATAAATGTTCTAATGTTAAACCATTCTTACATTCTTGAGATACACACCCCTTGGTCATTATATGTATATATGTATCTGCAATATGTATATAAGTATATATATATTTAAAAATACACATGTGGCCTGGCTGGTGTGGCTTAGTGGATTGAGCCCTGGCCTGTGAACCAAAGGGTTGCTGGTTCAATTCCCAGTCAGGGCACATGCCTGGGTTGCAGGACAGGTCCCCCGTGGGGGGCATTCAAGAAGCAACTGAACATTGATGTTTCTCTCCCTCTCTCTCTTCCTTCCCCTCTGTCTAAAAATAAATAAATAAATAATCTTAAAAAAATACATGCTCAGAGTTGGTTAACCATGGCTTTATTTAGGATTTTTGTCTATATATTTATAAATAAAATTAAGCTGTAAATGTGTTTTTCTTTATCTTTATCTCATTATCAAAGTTATACTAACTTCAAGAAATATATAATTAAATTTTGAGATTCTCAGATTTTGCAGAATTTTTCTTCTCCATGATTTTAAGATTATGTCTTTATACGTGTCTGCATGCTTTGCAAGTTAGGCCAAAAATGCCAAACTCAATAGCAAATCTTGGTTCTTTATTTAATAGGTATCATGTAATTTTAATTTGGATAGGGAATGAGAAAATCTTCAATACATGTAACTTCAATACTGGTTGGAAAGAGAAGCACCTGTCCTCCAAAATGTGATATAAATTTTAGGTTACTCGTTCCAATGTTGTATGCATAAAATTTCAAACCAGACCAATTGAAATACATTCTTTTCAGTACAAAGAATTCTTAAAAGGCATTTCATGGTGTTTAGCAGTGTCTATACCACTCCAGGCAACAATTTAACTTCACCATTATCTTGCAACTTTTCATCCATTGCCACATTGTCACATATGGACAGATGTACTGACACCAGTTTCATAATACAGAGTCTTCTCATTAGTCAATTTCAATGACAGAAACATGGAAGTGAAAGCAGTGAACCTGTAAGTTAATCACTCACCATCAGGTAGGGAAGGAGCTGCATTGATGGTGTGCTGATTTCAAAACAATTGGGTCACTGAAAAAGAAGTGTTTGGAGCTGCATTTCAAGAAACTGAAGCTAAAAATGTAGTGTTTTTGCTTCTAATTATAGCAACTCTCCTCTTCCTCATATTGACATTTTGGAACCATTTTGTTTTAATTCTTTTAAAGCAAACTAATAACTAAGGAGGATGAAGATAGTCATGAACGTATGTGTACTGCTTGGTTCTCTTTCTCTCTCCCTCTCTTTCTCTCTCTCTCTCTAAGAAAATTACTAAATCTAATTCTCAGAGAGCTCTTGGATTCAGGTTATATAGTGCTGAGATCACTGTTAGAAAATGTTTAAAAAAGCATATAAAAAATGGACAGCTGAAGATTTTCGGCATCAGTGATTTTTAGTGAACAAAAAAGAGAATCTCAAAGGCAATAATTCTCAAACTTTTATAATGGATCCAAACTGTGTCTGATTATTTTCTGGCACACTAAGATAATCTCGCAAGACTCCATGGGTTTAGAAAATGTCAAAGTAATGAGAATTTAAATGAGATGGCCCAGTTATTTGCAATTAAATTATACAACAGTTATAATTTTAAGACTATAAGCTCTAGAATGCTATCAAGTAGCTTTATGAATTATAAAAGATGAAAGAGGATAAAATATTATATGCATAGGAGGTAAAACTGATTATTTCTTATCTTGCTTTATTTGGTAGACACAGCATATGCCTGTTATAATGTGTAATGAGTAATGCTGAACTGTCACAATCCCATCTTTTACCTTTTCACAAAGATGTTTATCTCATTAGAAATCTAAACTCCAGTTCTATCATGGGACTTAGGCAGAGGGAATGAGTCTTTTGTCTGTTAATTGAAGCTTATGGTGAGAGATTTCCCCTGTAGAGTAAATGATGTTGCAAGGAAAATATCCACAAGAAAAAGAGACTTTTTACTTTTAGACCATACATTAGCACATCTTGGATGATAACATGATTTAGAATCAATGTTATTTTAGTTTTAAGTAGTTGTTTTGCATTAACATATGTGATTCAAGTTTGAAGGATTTATTTTCCCTTTCACAGAAAATCAAAATATACCATACGAATGTCATGGGAAAAAGGAGTATGGGCTTTATATCTGGGGACCTTGGTTTTCTCCTTCCATGTTTCTCTGTTGTATTCATTATTTTTCCTTAGAATTTGGGAAACATTTGTTGAGCATGCCTGTGTGCCAGCTTTTACATGAGGCATGTGTCCTTCCAAGCAGCTGCTGATCGTCTGTGAAGAGTTTATATAACTGTTCTGAACCTTAGTCTCTTAGTACATTCTTATTTTTTCTTTTTTTAAAAAATTGTGATAATGTCCTAATCCATTCAGGCTGCTAAAACAAAATACCCATAGACTGGGTGATTATAAACAATAGGAATTTATACCTTACCATTCTGGAGACTGGAAAGTCCAAGATCAAGGTACTAGCAGATGCGCTGTCTGGTGAGGGCCCACTTCCAGGCCCATGGACTGCTGTCTTTCCCCTGTGCCCTCACAGGAAGGAAAGGGTGAGGGGTTTCTCTTAGGAGAGCAGTAATCCCATTCATGAGGACTAGAGGACTACACCCTCATGACCAAACCATCTCCAAAAGGCTCCACCCCCAAATATCATCCCATTGGACATTTGGGTTTCAAACATAGATTTGGGGAACTCAGACGTTCAGTCCACAGCAGATAACATCATCAACTTCACCTTATTTTTCAAAGAAGACATGGTGACCACTGAATAAATAATAGCTATTACCCTTTTACTTTAAAGTTTTTAACTTTAAAACCTTCGATTGTACTACCTGTATAGTACTTGCTTCCAGTAGCTTTATTAACTTACCCCACTCTTCATAGGCAGGCTTCTTGAAAGTAGTTGGGGTTCCCACTGTCTAATTGCTCACTTGCTACTCACTGTTTAAACCATGATTTCTCACTTCTTTAAAAAATGTATCTATTTTTTGTTGTTTTTTGTAAAATGTAGTTATTGCTTCCTGGTCCTAATAGCTCTCTTTGGTAATTGGCACCTATCTTTTCACTCAGTCCTTAAACAGATATTTATTTAGTGCATATTTGTTGTCATTATTAAGCCCTATTCTAGAAATAGTATGGTGGTCACTTTGGACGCTGCACTGCGTGCATAGACTTAAGTTAGAGCTACTCGTCACTGCTAGATTCAGAGAACTCTGCTTTCTTTAGACCTTGGGAAAACCTCTATTTCCTTGGAATTCAACTTCTACCTTTCTGTATGTTTTAAAATAAACTTAAAAGATAACATGCAATCGGAGAAGTTAGAAAGATCTTTGGAATATAGCTAGACGAAGTTCCAAAGTGAACACAGTAATGCAGCCACACAAAGAGAAAACTGAGTATTACAATGATCTCAGAATGCATTCTTGTTCTGCTTGCCAGTGCTATCCCTACTCTATCAAAGGTAACCACTATTATGACTTCGAACACAGAGTAGTCATTTTGCCTGTTTTTAAGGTTATATCAATGGGACCATAGAGTACTTAATCCTTTGTAACTATAGGTAAAGGGAAAAAAGAGTAATATAAAGTGTTTTCTCAGTTACCTGAGATGATATTTTCATCATTTTTTTCTATCTTCTTGCCTTAACAACCCTCCTCATTATAATGAGTTGGGAATAAAACTATCTTTTGTTGAAATTCTATGGGGAATTTTTTGTTAATTTTATTTGATCACTTGCATATAATGTTTTCTTTTTTGTTATGCAAAAGAGGAGTAAAATCTTGAGGGCATAAAATAACATTTTTTTTTTCCTTTTCTAAAGAGAAATAATTGAGGATGGTTTAGTTTTTCCATTTTTAAAAATAAAAATAAGAGAATTAGTCTAGATACATAACAATTTTTTTCTTAATTTTCTCATGTTAATTTCATTTAGATAAATTTAGGTATGTTCATTTTAATAACAAATACATATTTCATTGATAATCTATAATGAATAACATATTTGTCTATAATTAAACTACCATGGCAGGTATATCGACTTTAGTATTCTTGAGTAATTAATAAATTGATTTATAACCTCAAAGTTAGAGATTTTTAATTAATAGAATATATAATTTTTAAAATTTGCATTAATCTATCAAAGGGATTTATATATTGCCCGAAAGAGCTGAAGTTATATTTCAAATTTAAGGAGTGAAATTTAAACATTTTTTCCCCAAAGAATCTTTTTTAAAAATTCAAACAGTTAAAAGTGGAAGAGTTCTATGACTGAAGTTAGGAGTTGAGTATCCCAGAGCTCAGCTGGTTTACCTCACTTCATTTTCATTTTGGCCACTGACTTCTATCCACACCCCCAGCATTTGTAAATAACTCTTTTAGATAACTAGGACAGGAGTGTCGATTTGGAAAGGAATCTGCCCATTTTCACAACTTTCTCTGACACATGTTTTCATTGTGTGATCCAAATACATTCACCAACAGCTGAATAGACTGTCAGAGGTTACGCACTTTAACTTGACACAACGCAGTGCCTGGTCAGCAAACCTTGAATTGCCCTCACATGCAAATTCTAAGATGACGCTTACGCTGATTATGGTCACTGACCAGTAAAGTCATTTCGTGTTAGCACCTGTAACAAACATTATTGGGCCAGGTCCAAGCAGAGGGTGCTCAGACAGAGAAGATTTAAAGAGTGGATGAAAGAAACGATGTTGCTATATAGAATGAGACAAAAGAAGAAAACAGGTGCGTGTGTAAGATACAATTTTTTTTTAATAGTTGGACAGTAATAGCTCCATATCTGTCTCCGAGTATGGCTGAAAGAGTGCTTTTCACCTGTGGCAAAAACAAGAGCAAAAGGGCTAAGTAGTGATTTTTATTGTACTATTTAAAGTTCAAAAATCTTTTAGAGATACTCAGAACTACCTGTTTACATTATTTAGTGATATGTGTAAATCTATGGCCTACATATCATTTACGTGGTTACAAAACCTGACTTGTATGTGTGACCAATGGCATGTAATGAATTCCACTAGAAAACTCATGCCTGATGTCTTCTGACACCAAGATTCCTGTATGTAACACCGTTTCATAATCCAGGGCCGAAGTGTGCCTCTTATGACTAAAACCCTAGGAAGTCTCTCAGAAAGCCCTAGGCCTCCGATGCTCACCTGTCCTTTTTTGTCCTGCTTTACCATATTGTTTATCTTCATTAAGTCTTAACGTGAATATATTCTGGGGCATCTGTGAGTCTTTTTAATTATCTAAATCTATGTAAACATTAGATGCTACCTTGGATTACAATAACTTCCTAGCGCTCAGGATTAGCTTCATTGCCTGTCCTTGTCATTTATTTCCAAACAAAAAATTCACCCTTTATATAATTTGCATAGATTTCTATCGTTGCAACCAAAGGCTTAACTAGAACAAAAACAATAAACATGTGCTGTTGAGTAAGGCCATGATATGTGTTTCCCAGAGGAGTTGCAAGGGTTAGACAGACAAAAATGTTGGGTGACTTGAGATCTATAAAAGGTGGGGGAAATGGAGCCTTGATAATGGCATTGGGAACCAACTCAGTATCGGGACTATGCAGGTAAAGACATATAAATTAGAGTTGAGGGATGGGCTAGAGTCTTTGGTCATAAAGCTGGAGACAAAAATATTTTTCAAGCTCACCCTAGCACAGATTCTTTTCTTTCCTCTGGGTAAGATTCTGATCTTGCTAATTCTAAGCATGATATTCAAAAATCAGGAAATGCTGTTATATGTAAATAATTGCATTAAGTGAAAAAGCACTATTGCTTTGTGTAAGATCTTCCTGAATGATAATGAAAGCTTTGAATAAGAAAAGCAGTGGAAGGCAAGAGCTATTTCTGCAGCTGGTGAGAGGCTCCTTGGCTGTGACCGGGACAGCTGCAGAAGTATGACCTCTTATACAGTCTCTGGCAGTTTAGGAGAGTTACGCCTATGCTTTCTGTAGACGTGCCTTTTCCAAAAATATTTTGTATTTTTGACAAATTGAAAAACATGCAGACAGCTTAGTAGAATGTTTTTTGTGTGACCAGAAACTGATTTCTAATTCACAGAATTGTTGCAATGGGACAAACATTCCAGCCTTTATTCCCTGAACTGATATTAGTTCAACAGTAGGAGAGGGAAAAGGAAAGCAAAAGCAACAAAAAATTGCTGTAATCGAAGACACGTTTGTGAACTTGTGTGTGTGTTGTGTTGTTCTTTTGAAATGTCTGAAATTATTTTTTACCTTCTTTGCCTGAAAAGGTTGCTAAATCTCTAAGGGGATATATAATCTGTTTGCTTTAAGGCTCAATATTTATAGGTTGAATTGAGATGTCTAAGAGGGTGTTTTAGAGACCATCAAGTGACACTTTAGGACCAACAATAATGGTCCTCAGTATGTTCCCCACTGCCATCCCTGTATTGGCATCCGGCCCCCTTGCCTATCTCTCTCAGTGCACCTGGTGTCTCTGGGCTCAGACAATAACTATCTGTATGTAAAGCAGTATTGGGATGAGATGCTCTCTGCTAGAATACTCTTAGTGATATGTCCAGCCTACCAATCCAAGCTAGCCACCAAAAGATTGACTACAGGTACTCAAGGAATCCGGTGCTAGGCCCTGGCTTCTATGTCGTTTTAGTAAAATTTATGTCAGTAATGTACCTTGAACCATACATATTGCACATTATATCTGAATTATCATATTTTATAAAAGTCTGTTTTTAATTAATACTTTTCAGACATAAGTATATGGTAAGTTCTTTTTCTCATGTAAATAAATATTAATAACTATGTGGGAAAATCTTGTAACTAAATGAAATATTTTCTTTGCATTTTGGATTATATTTATTAAAAGATATAATTGGACAACACCCTCTAGCTGATGCTAGCCTTTATATCAGTGGATCTCAGATAGATTTCTGTATGTACCACCTTGGTGATTAAAACAAGTTATTTCCTCTTATGACTTATTAAAATAAAATTAGTTATATCATTTTTGCATCTGGGACATCTTTATTCAGATAAGAAGAAAAGTGACTCAAGTGAATTGAATCTGAAATGAAAGTACTACACGATGCTGTCTTCTAGAATATTTACAATGCCTACGATCTAATGAATAATATATGCTAATGGAAATATTTATCTATATGGGAACCCCTGAAGATTTGGCAATGGCATACAAACCCTGGCTTCAATGATTGATCTGCCATTTCCTATCTATAGGGTTTTGACAAGTCACAGTGTAACTTTCAGAGCTTACAGCCTTTTTTAAAAACTCTGTTAAGTGTGTGTAGGTAAGGTCTACCACGTAGGTAACCTTACCCATGTAAGAAGTATATGAAATTATATGTAATTTATTAGTGCCTGATACTTGGCACACTGTATCTGCTCAGTTAATTTAAAAAGTATTATGGATAATTACTATAACTAAATTATTATTATATTTGTGTTTCTACAATCTGTCTGTAGAAAAGGTTCCAACACTTATATTTGATGTAAAAATAAGGCTTTGCTAGACATACTTAAGTTTAAAGCTTTCCATTTTAACTAGGTTGTTTCTGAGTGCAAAGCACATAAATCATTTTACTGTATAACTTAAGAAATCAGTTAATACTGCCATTCATATTGCTGATAGGCTGATGGAAAAAAGTCAAGAAAGTAAAAATACTTCAAATGAGGCATGTAAATCTTTTAAGGGGGGAAGACACCTGTAAGAAGGGCTCTTGCCCTGGGCTCAAATTTAAAATAAAAAACAACAACAAAAAAAAAAACAGAGCCTAGCAGCCATTTCAGCACAGGGGTCTCTCTCACAAACTGCACTTGACAGAGAAATTGCACTGAACCGCCTGTCTGCACTGCGCTTCTGCCATCTGAGCCGGTCCTTATAACGGTTTCCGGAAATCCTCTCTCACCCAGTAGGACTGAGGCTTTCCCCATCCAATAAGAGCTGCGTAGCTTCTGACCTTAAGTAAGGATAGTGTCTTGAATACAGGAATATTTTTATATTCCTCACAGAACCTCTCACACTTGAAAGAACATGTGGAAATTTAGTGAACGTTTGGATGTAAGGTCATCGAAACACGTAAGTATGTGTATTTGTGTTTGTAAGTACATTGTCCTAACTTTGAATTTTAAATTTCATCTGAGTAAATATGCATGCTTAATTAGTTTAGGGACTTCTTTTACATACTTTCATATGATTCTAAGATAGGTCCCTATATTATTTATGTATCGTTATCATTATTAAATAAATATTTATGCCTTATTTATTACTCTTTGCTTCTCCAAAAGTCTGCAAACATCATAAAAACTGTACATTTGTAGTTGCAGGCAAGCAGTATGCACTAAAGCAGGCAATGATCGAATTACAAATATGAGGGGACAGTGGATGAACTGAAGGTGCTTCCGTATGTGTTGATCCAAATCTGTGGTGTAAACTTTTAATACTTGTGCTTTGTATCTTCAGTTTGAATAACAGCATTTTATTTTTGGTTTATCGTCAACTTGAAGATTATCTTATTGCATCATTGGATTAGATGGAAAAATTGTCAAATTGAAAGGAAATGCCATAAGATACTTCAGGGATTTTGATGAAAGAACAGGAAATGCGGATCGTGGAGACAGCATTGAAGAACAGTAATAAGAAATTTATGGCCAGCCGAGGTTTCTGAGGTATAGAATGCCAATGCTCCTCAAATTTATAGAAATAATGTGATTTTTACAAAATAAAATAGTCAAGAGTAAAAAGGGAGAATCAAGAGACTTTTTTCTGTGACTTATTTTTTAATTATTTAAGCTAAAAATATTTGAAAGCTTTGTTTTTAACATAGCTCTGCATCTGACCTTTCTGGAAGATCTGAATGTCCTCCAAACATGGAGGAGTTTTAGGGACTAAAACTACTAAAGATTTTCCAGGGTAGAAGGTTGATCACTGGGTCATATTGACATATTCCTGATTTTGTAAAAAAAAAATTTCTGCAATAGGCCATCTGTGCCTGTTAATTGTTACTTGCCAAAGTTAGGCTCCTACCCTCCCACAGAAACTGGAGGATAGGGGTGCTATTTCCTTCAATGCTTTTATTTTAAAGAAACAGTCCCATTTCCTTGAGAAAGATATTTCTTGGTTTGTATAAATGGCAAGAGATTGGGAGAAGACTTAAAACAGGAGAATGAATTCAGAGAATGAATTTATAATACCAAATTTTCTAAAGTAAATGCTCTTAGGAGAGCAAGGCCAGCATCCTATAGCCAGGAACAAACGTATCTAAAAGGAAGGCATGCTGAGGGGGATGTTAAGGCGGTTGAGCTAAAGGCATACCCACTGAAGCCCATTTTGCTGACCGCATTCCTGAATCACCGCTGTCGATGGCCTTCTATTTTGTGGGAGGAAAACAAATCTCTGCTGTCAACCAAAAGTGAATTAGAGGAAGCAGTGTCCTCCGGACCCGTGGGAGGTAAGCTGGGTAGCTTCGTTTCTTCAAAGTACAATTTTTTTTGTCTCAAATTGATAGGAGATGACCTCATTTAAATTTTTCTCTAGGAGAAAGACTGGTTTACATTTACTTTTAAAAGTTATCCCTCATAGGTGAAAAATGCTTGCATGCTATTTTAAGGATAAGATGCAAAAGTGTCTTTTAAAAAACCTCATTTAGATATAGTGTTGAGAGCTCTTGTTCTAAATAATGGTTAAATAAGGAAACTCATATTCACAAAAAAACTAGTTTTCAAATTTGGATGCACATTGGACTCATCAGGGAACTAGTGCTTTGGTCCTAAGCGTTGCTATGATGATTTAATAGGTCTAGGGTGCATGCAGTGTGTATATTCAATGCACAATCCCTCCGTGTGATTCTAACATGCAGCTGAAGTTGAGAACCACTGTCTGAAAGGAATGACTTTCGGAGTCCTAGAAAAATTTTCTTTACTAAGAGAAATAATGAGGAACACTTGCTCTTGCATGAAAACATTTGGCAAAGCCAATGTATTCCTGAAAAATACAGTATCTTGTACTCTTTATTTTTCCCTATTGTTCTGTGCCCCCAAGCACTCTTCTAAAGAAGAAATTTGACCAGTCAGCAAGCAATGCGTTTGACCCAACCTTCTATTAATTCATGCGTGGGTCCTACAACCTACTTTTAGTTATTACATACTTTCTTATAACTCACAGTAGCAGAACTATTTTCTACCAGTTGAGCCATGATGATTATTATTTATAAAAAGGAAATATTGTACTTATTTTCTTAATATAAATAACTGATGCTGTTAAGAGACAGTTATATAATATCATGCAATGATTCAGAAAATTAGATTGCAATTTTATATCTGCTTTTTTTCCACTAAAGAAAACTTTAGATAATGAAAGTCCCCAATCCTTAAATTTCTTAGAAATATCATAGCAGAATGAAGTTTTTCAAAGACCACTCTGCATTATATTACATTTTCTGGAGGAACTAATTTTTTACTAGTTTATGATTAATTAAAGGGGTTTAATTGAAGAATTCTGATGCATGCAAGTAGAGAGGAGTAGATTTCATAACATTAACCTAAGGCATTTTCCTCAAGGAGTCAAATATCAGAAAATTTTATAAAGTTAACAATATTTCATGTACTTCTTTTTGTGATATTTTATGTATTTCAGAATCAATCAAACTTAAAAAAATTAAAATTGATTTGAGAGCATGAAAGAGAGAAAGAGAAAGAGAGAAACATCAATTTCTGGTTCCACTTATTTATGTCCCAACTGTGGATCAAACCCACGACCTCGGTGAATGGGGACAATGCTCTAACTGTGCTGCCCCGCCAAAGCCAAACTTTCAACTGAAGCAGGCATTTTGCATTTTAAATGAAAATCAAGCCACTTTCCTCAACCCAATTGTTCACTTACTTTGTCAGCACATTTTTTCAAGGCCCAGCAGAAATTTCACTTTGATGAGAAACTCCTGC
>PVKM010005897.1:0-46168 GCA_004027735.1 Carollia perspicillata | reverse complement strand
TTTTAATTTGCATTTCTCTGATGGCTAGTGATGCTGAGCATTCTTTCATATGTCTCTGGGCCCTCTGTATGTCCTCCCTGGAGAAGTGTGTGTTCAGGTCCTTTCTCCATTTCTTAATTGGATTGCTTGTTTTCCTAGAGTTTCCATGGGAGTTCTTTATATATTTTAGAGATCAAACCCTTGTCCAAGGTATCATTGGCAAATGTATTTTCCTATACTGTAGGGGAAGATATGTTTTAAGCAGTACAAACTGATGGTTATGAGGTGAATAAGTTCTCAAAATCTAGATAAAGTATAGCATAGTAACTCTAGTTAACAACACTGCATTGTATACTTGAAAGTTCCCATGAGAATAAAGTTTTGTAATGTTCTCACCACACAACCACAAAAAATATGGCTGTTTTATTAGGTGAAGGGTGTGTTACCTTAAAATAGTAAAAATTTCACAATATACATGTGTATCAAATCATTATATTGTATACTTTAAACTAACACAATATTATTGTGTGAATTATATATCAATAAAGCTGGGGGAAAAGAATGGCTAGTACTTAGCTCTATCTGTAATATATTATAAAAAAGAGAAATTTGAAGCAAATAAGAAAAAAATGTTAATTGTTAAATCTAGGGAGGAACTTGTACACATGTTTCCTATGTGTTACTTTTAATGCTTTTCCATATTTTAAAAGTATTTCAAAATAAAAACTAATTTTTTCAAACAGATTGAAAACCATCTAGAATTTATTGAAACACTATGTTTTAAAAATTGAGTTATTGAAATGAAACTTAATAGACCCAGCTCTGTAATTGAATTTAGCTGCTTGACTCACTTTTAAATGAGATTCTTGTTCAGATATTATGAAAGTTAAGACAGAGCCCAGGTTCGTGATGTTTAGGATTTCAGCCATACCAACTTATTCTTTGGGGCATGTAAGAAGATTAGGTACATTAATAATAAAGTAAAAACAAATAAATAAATAAGAAACCCCTCAATTAATAGAAACTCTATGTCAAAAATATGCACAAAAACAGATTGAAGGAGGCAACCTGAGTTTCACATTAGGAAGCAATTGCACCTGTAATTGAATTTTACAGAACCAGATGAGTTCTCCAAAATGATGAAAAATTTTAAATATTTGCCAGTTCTAAGAACCTGTAGGCTGGGAGCACTGCAGAGATGGGTGTGCTTCTGATCATTACACAGACCCCTTGTCTCCTCATTCACTGTCAAATATCCAAGTCCTTTAGGATCTAAACACTGAAAAGCATTTATTTTTCAAAATTATCATAAACAGATTGGTTAATATAATACACTACATTAAAAATAAAGGATAAGAATCAATTTCATCATTAAATTCAGAAAAAGCATTTAAGATACAATATTCATTTATGGTTAAAACACTGAATAAAATGCCTACAGATGGAAAATATCTCAACATAATAATGGCCATACATAACAAACCCTCAGCCAATATCATTGTCAATGCTTAAAAACTGAAAACTTTCCTCTAAGATCAGAAGCAAGACAAGGATGTCTACTCTCACTAGTTTTATCAACATAGTACTGAAAGTCCTAGCCAGAGAAATCAGGAAAGAGAAAGAAATAAAAGACATCCAAATTGAGACTGAAGTAAAATCGTCACTTTTTGCTGGTGACATGATTCTTTATATAGACAATACTAAAGACTCCACCAAAAAAACCTGTTAGAAACAATAAACAAATACAGTAAAATCACAGGATAGAAAAATCTCTTCTGTATTATGTACTAGTAATGTAGTTCAGCAAAAGATGGCAAAAACAATTCCTTTTGCAATTGCAGCAAAAAAATAAAATAACTAGGAATAAACTTAACAAAGGTTGTGAAGGACCTATACACTGAAAACTACAAAGCATTACTAAAAAAGCATTGAAAAGACACAATGAAGGGGAAAAATATTCCATGCTCATTGGTTAGAGGAATCAAATAGTTTAAAGATCCTTATTACACAAAGCAAGATACAGATTTAATGCAATCCCCATCAAAATACCAGTGACGGTTTTTAAAGAAATGTAACAAGAATCATCATATATGTATGGAACCACAAAAGACCCCACATAGCCAAAACAACCCTGAGAGAAAACCTTTGGTTTTGTTATCTGACATCAAATTATACTACAAAGCAATGATAATGAAAACATCATAGTATTGGCAGAAAGCTAGACACACAGAAAAATGGAACACATGCAAATGGCAAATAATTTTTAACAAAGGAGGTAAAAAATACAATAGAGAAAAGAAAGCTTTTTCAATAAATGATGCTATAACAATTGGAAAGTGACATGCAAAAGAATGAAACAAGACTATGATTTGCTGGAGAGCATTATGCTAAGTAAAATAAAGCAGGTGGTGAAGGACAAATACCATATGATCTCACCAATAAGTGGAACCTAACCAACAAAACAAAAATATAACCAGAGACATTGAAATAAAGAACAAACTGACAGTAGCCAGAGGGGAAGTGGGAGGGGATAATGGGGAAGCAAAGGGCAGGGGTTTTC
Organism: Carollia perspicillata; assembly: GCA_004027735.1. Lineage (NCBI taxonomy): Eukaryota > Metazoa > Chordata > Mammalia > Chiroptera > Phyllostomidae > Carollia > Carollia perspicillata. The sequence continues at coordinate 43,629 of PVKM010005897.1, read as the reverse complement.
TGGAACATCTATAAAGGACGCATGGACAAAATCAAAGGGGGCAGGATCAAGGGTGGGAGGTGGGTATGGCTGGGGTGGAGGGAGCAGTGCAGGAAAAATGGAGACTACTGTACTTGAATAACAATAAAAAAGTTAAAAAATATAAACTAGACTACAATTTGTCACCATCTACAAAAATTAACTTAAAATGTATCAAATACCTAAATATGAGATGTAAAACAATAGATTACATACAAGAAAACATATGTACTAAACTTATGAACCTTGGTCTTAGAGAAGATTTCATGAATTTGACCCCAAAACATGGGAAATAAAAGCAAACATAAATGAATTGGACTATATCAAACTAAAAAAGCTTCCACACAGCAAAATAAACTGTCAACAAAACAAAAAAGGCAACCAACCAAATGGGAGAGAATATTTGCAAACAACAACTTCAACAAGGAGTTAATGTTCAAAATATATAAAGAACTCATACAACTTAACACCAAACAAACAAACAATCCAGTTAAGAGATAGGCAGAATACCTGGACATTTCTTGCAAGAAGACATACAAATGGCCAACAGATACATAAAAGATAAACTTCACTAGCTGTTAAGGAAATGCAAATCTAAAACTACAATGAGATACCACCTCACACCTGGTTAAAATGGGTATTATCGAGAGAAGTAGTAAGTGTTGGAGAGGTTGTGAAAAAAAATGAACCCTCCTTCACTGCTGGTTGGAATGTAATCTGGTATAGCCACTATGGAAAACAGTAAGGAAGGTTCTCAAAAAATTAAGAATAGCATTACCACACAACCCAGGGATACCTCTTATGGGTATCTACACCCCAAATTTGAAAACATTTGTTTGCAAAGATATACATGCACCCTTGTGTTCGTTACAGCATTATTCACGGTGGCCAGACATGGAAACAACCAAAGTGCTCTTTGATAGATGATTAGCTAAAAAGATGAGGTACATATACACTGTGAAATGCTGCTTAGTCATAAGAAAAGATAAAATACTGCCATTTACAACATGAATAGACCTAGAGAATATTGTGCTGAGTGAAATAAGTCAATCAGAAAAAATTAAGAACCATATGATTTCACTCCTATGTGGGATACAAAACTGAAAGTAACAAAAGAACAAACAAACAAAAACTCATAGACACGAACAACAGTAATGTTGTTACCAGAGAGAAGGGGCTTGGAGGGGAAAGGGGAAAGGGGGCCAAAACGTGGTGAGGGAAGAGGACTTGCCTTTGGGCACACAGTGCAATGTGCAGATGATGTATCACAGAAATGTACATGGAAACCTATGTAATATTATTTACCAATGTAAAGTCATAGTAATTTTCTAAAGAACATTGTCATGCAATTAGGGCCGTGCACAGGGCTCTGTGCACAGAAGGGTCCTGCATTAGGTTTAACGATCTCTGTTGCAATCCTAAAACTGTTAATAATTTTTGAACATGCAGTTCTACTTTTAATTTTTCAATGTACCTGTAAATTTTGCAGGAAGTCTACATTGTACAAATGCAGACTACGTGCAATTCCACCACAATTAAATATATTGTACATTGTACAAATGCAGGCTATATAAACAACGTGGCAGCTGTAGCCCAAAAATGTGCTAGGAAAGGAGTCCTACTAATAGCCTGATATGAACTTATAAGAATATCCTCATGGGTATCTGTAGTGATGGGACCTGCATTCAGGAGCTACCACAGTCACCTAATTCAGCATTAGGTTCATTAGGCACCTGTTGCCCAACCCAAATTTCATTTTTTTTTCATAAGATGGCTCTAGCAGCACTTAGTTGTTTCAACTTTATTTGAAATAATTTTGTTAGATTGTATTGTGACAGCTTTCATCTCAGCATGCATTTAAAAAATCATGAAAATGTGTAGACTTAAGATGGTGGAAAATATGCAATATTTTTGGCATATTATACTTCATTATTTTAAAAAAGATAAAAACACAACTGGAATGCAAAAAAAGATTCGTGCTGTGTATGGAGAAGGTGCTGTGACTGATTGAACGTGTCAAAAGTGGTTTGCGAAGTTTTGTGCTGGATGTTTCTCACTGGACGATGATGCTCCATGGTCAGGTAGAACAGTTGAAGTTGATAGTGATCAGAGACATTAACTGAGAACAATCAATGGGAGATAACCAACATACTTAAAATATCCAGATAAAGAAAGTTACTGGTAAAAATGAAAAATGTGTCATTTATTTAATGGAAAAAAAAAACATGCAAACTTTTTGGCCAACTCAATGTTATGTGAAGCTTACTTAAAACAAAGATTGCTTCCAAAGGTAAAGGCCAACACAGGAAGAAAAACAAATTTAGAAGCAATATATAGCACAGAGACCTCTCCTTCTGCCTAGAAGGTGCTGGGCCATGACAGACCAACACTCTCACTGTACAACCAGAAACAGGTGAATAAACGACAAGAATTATAGTCTTAGAGCAGATGTGGGGGAATCCTTTTTCTTGCCTCTCTCTTCCAGCTTCCAGAGGCCACCCATATTTCTTGGCTCATGACCCTCTTTACACATCTTCAAAGATAAAAATGTCGTGTCTCTCCCGACTCTGAACTCAGCCAGAAAAGGTTCTCTCCTTTACAGGATTTAGGTGAGTGGATTGAGCTCCATTCGATGATCCAGGAACATCCCCCCAAACTCAAGGTGCTTAAGTTAGTCACATCTGCAAAGTTCTTTTTTTCCAGGTAAGTTAATGTATTCACAAGCTCAGGATTTTAGGATGTGGGCATCTTTAGGGATAGGTCATTCATTCTTCTGCCCACAAACACATCCATGGCACACAAAGAATAACAGCATTCGAACACTTAGCAGACTAAACTAAACACACAGAAAAATTTAATGAATAATCAATAATGAAAATATCCTCTAAGGAGATGCATTTATCTAATGCCAGAAGCTGGAAGAGGCAAGGAAAGAGGTTGCTTTTAAAACAGCTTTCTGATAGCTACATATGAGCTTGCCTGCCATGGTCCTATCAAGGAGAAATTAAATACATGAATAAAAGGATTTCTTTATGTTAATTAGAAGTTACTATTAAGTACAAAGATCAAATTTTAGATATATCCTATTCTGTTTCACTAACTATTATATAAGAATGAGGGTCATCTCACACGATCACAGTGGTAGCCAGAATCTCAAATTAATTAAAGCAAACAAAACAAAACCCCAAACTATTGCTCCCACAAGCTTTGATTTTCCCAGAGTCACTGAGAAATAATCAATATGTATGACCATAAAAGTTTAAGGAAGACACTACAATGCCTTACAGGTTTGGTTTACATACATTGTGAAAGGATTACCACAACAGGCTTAGCTAAAATTCATCTTCTCATATAAATATGATAAAATGGGGAAAATATTTTTATGATGAGAACTCCCAGGATTTTTTCTCTGAACTTTCCTGTGTATCATTCAGCAGCCTTAGCTACAGTCATCACATTGTACATTACACCCCCAGTACTTATTTAATAACTGGAAGTTTGTACCTTTTGATCGCCTTCCTCCAATCCCCCCTTCCCCCACCCTCCAAATCTGGTAAACAGAAGATGATCTCTTTTCCTATTTTTTTTTTATTTCACATAAGTAAGACTATACAGCATTTCTCTTTCTCTGCCTGACATTTTACTAGCATAATGCTTTCAAGGTTCATCCGTGTTGTCACAATGATAGGATTTTCTTGTTTCATACAGATGACTAATATTCCATTGTACATATACAGTGTAACTTCTTCATCCATTCATCTACTGATGGACAGTTAAGTTGTTTCCATGTATTGGCTGTTGTAAATAATGCTGCTATGAACACGGGGTGCAAATATATTTTTGAATTGGTGTTTTTGTTTCCTTTTAATATATTCCCAGAAGTGGAACTACCAGATCTTATGGTAGTTATATCTTATACTTTTGAGGATCCTCCACGCTGTTTTTCAGAGGAGCTGGACCAGTTTAAAATCCCACCAGCAGTGTACAGGGTTCGCTTTTCTCCACATGCTCACCAACTTTTGTTACCTCTTGTCTTTTTGATGATGGCCATTCTAACAGGCATAAGGGGATATCTCATGTGGTTTTTTTAATTTAATTGTTGTTCAAGTACAGTTTTCTGTCATTTACTCCCATCCCAGCCAACCCCCCCAGCCCTCTCCATCTCCCTCCCATTTCTACCCTCCCTAGCTTTTGTCCATGTGTCCTTTATACTTATTCCTGTAAACCCTTTCCCTTTTCCCCTGAAATTCCCTCCCCTCTCCCCTCTGGACACTGTCAGCCTATTCTCTATTTCAGTGTCTTTGGTTATATCTTGCTTGCTTCTTTGTTTTGTAGCTTAGGTTCCTGTTAAAGATTGGATCGTATGGTATTTGTCTTTTACCGCCTGGCTTATTTCACTCATAATAATGCTTTCCAGTTCCATTCATGTTGTAGCAAAGGGTAGGAGCTCCTTCTTTCTTTCTGCTGCATAGAATTCCATTGTGTATATGTACCATAGTTTTTTGATCCATTCATTTACTGATGGGCACTTAGGTTGCTTCCAACACTTGGTTATTGTAAATTGTGCTGCTATGAACATTGGAGTGCATAGGTTCTTTTGGGTTGGTGTGTTAGGATTCTTAGGATATAATCCTAACAGTGGAATTGCTGGGTCAAAAGGCAGTTCCATTTTTAGTTTTCTGAGAAAATTCCATACTGTTTTACATAGTGGTTGTACCAGTCTGCAATCCATGTGGTTTTAATATGCATTTCCCTAGTGACTACTAATGCTGAGGATCTTTTCATGCACTGGTTGGCCATTCATATATCTTCTTTGGAAAAATGTCTACTCAGGGTTTTTGCTAACTTTTTAAATTGGGGTATTTGTGATTTTGCTATTGAGTTGTGTATGTATTTTGGATATTAACGTCTTATCAGATATATGGATTGCAAATATTTTCCCCATTCTATAGCTTGTCTTTTTACTCTGTTGACATTTTATTTGTTTGTTTGTTTTTTGTTTGTTTTTTCTGTCTAGTGCTTTTTAGGTTGATGTACTCTCACTTGTTTACTTTTTATTCTGTTGCTTCTGCCTTAGTTGTCACATCCAAAAAGTCATTATCAAGATCATGTCAGGGAATTTCCTGGTTTCAGGTTTCACATTTAAGTTATAATCCATTCTGAGTTAATTTTGGTGAGTGGTGTAAGATGTGGGTCCACTTTCATTTTTTACATGTAAATATCCAACTATCTTAGCACTCTTTATTGAAGAGATTGTCTTTTCTCCATTGAGTAGTCTTGGCTCCCTTGTCAAGTATTAATTGACTGTATGTGCTCCACTTTGTTTCTGGGCTCTCAGTCCTATCCCATTAGTCTATTTGTCTGTGTTTATGCCAATACTATACTGTTTTTTATAATATAGTATAGTTTGAAATCAGAAAATCCCCTCAGGATTTCTTTGGCTATTCAGTCTTTTGTGGATTCATATAGATTTTGGAAGTGCTTTTTCCACTGCAGTGAAAAAATGCCATTGGAATCTTGACAAGGATTGCATTGAATTCATAGATGGCTTTTGGTAGTACTGATATTTTAACCATATTAATTATTCCAGTCTATGAACACAGGATACCTTTCCACTTTAGTAACTGGGATCCTCTTCTGGGCTTTACAGGTTTGCAGAGACCATTCTTCAGTAGTCACTTCAATTTGGGATTCTTGGATATTTGGTTGTAATGTCCTTAGGCAGGTAGGATGTGCTATTGTCTATTTTTAGGAAGGGCAATGTTTAAGATCTGAGGATGGGCATGTGGGTAGGCGGGGGTTGTACCTCAGGCTGAGAAAAATTGGATAGGGCTGCTGGCTTTGTTCCCTACCCAAGTGAAGCTATAGGATAAGCTCCACGGTTGCCTGGAATCTCTGGTGAGGCTTACTAGATGTTCAGCACTGCTAATATACTCCATAGTAGGTGGAACTCTGAATGCTTCTGTGCCCTGATGGGTCTGTAAGATGGGATCCTGGGTTTGTACAGATTGTTGTGTGGGAACCCAAATAAGGCCAGAGCATGCACTGAATTTTCTGGTCAGGTGAGAGCACCAGTTTTGCTCTGCAGGTGGGGAAGCCATGGGCTGTGTTCTTTGTTCAAGTGGCACTGTACATAGGGCTGTTGAAAGGGCTACAGTGCTGTTTCCTGTGTGCTCTGGTTAGTTTCCATGGTTGGACAGGCTGAAGGCTGTATTCAGTGATAACTGGAGCTACAAATTAGATTCCCTGCCCGGATGCAGTGGGAGAAAGAGCTCTGAAGTCAGTAAAGCTCCTTGTTTCCTTTCCTTAAGCTGACCCACACCCAAAGTTCCCTGGCAAACAGGACCACTGGCTTCACAAACTACCAGCTCTGCCTGCCCTTCTCTCAGCTCAAGCACTGCTGGTCTACATGGCTTGCAGGAGTTGTCTCCAGCCCTTCTGGTCAGCCGGGGCTGGAAGAAACTCTCCACAAGGTGTGAGGCTGTGACTGGGCTCCTTGCCTTGGTTTGGGCAAACCTAGGGCTGGCAAGACTCCTCTCTGAGGATATGAATCATGCAGATATGCACTCCACTGTGTTCCCTGGTCAGAATGTGCCCCCAGCTTGGTTCTGCAGATGAGTGGAGGTGCTGGTTGAGAGTACTCTTTGGGCATTGATGGTGTGAACTCTGCCTGCCAAGCCCCATGTGCTGGTTGTTTCAAGTCCCTCTTCCCTTCTCCTTTAGTCTTGTGGTTGATCTCCACAGATTCCCCTGCAATCCCCATGGTGTGAGATCAGAGAAGGAACTACCATAAACTGACCCCGATGCTGGCGAAGATTGGTTGTTCCTCCTGGTTTCTGTTTTCCCACTGGAGGAATCAGAGGCTCAGGGGAGACCTCTCTGCATGGTACTGCGCTGGCCTTGAGGAGGGGTGAAGTGGCCGACACATAGGCTCTTCTCACGCAGACCTTCCTGGTCTCTGTGGTGCAGCGCAGTGCTTCATCCTCACCCCCGAGTGCTGGGATTCTCCCATTGGTGTTTTATTCTTGAACAGTAGTTGAAGACAGTGGTGCCTATTTTGAAAAATCATTATTGAAAATGAGAATTTATGAACTATGAAAGGAATGGTGGAAAGAGGATTGAAGGGATTATTTGGAATTAAAATGTATAGAGTCATTAATATTTATGACTGGGAAGTTTTTCAGTTCACAATCTCATTATCTGCTGCACAATTATGTTTGAGCTAACGTTTGACAATTTTTTTTGATTATTTATTTATTTATTGTTTAAAGAAAAGTAAGGGAAGGAGAAAGAAAGGGAGAGAAACATGCATGTGTGGTTGTCTCTCGCGTGTCCCCTACTGGGGATCAGGCCCACATCACAGGCATGTGCCCTGACTAGAGTCAAACCAGCAACCCTTTGGTTTCCAGGCCTGTGCTCAATCCACTGAGCCACACCATCCAGGGCTAATTTTTGACAATATTTTAAATAGTTTTTATTGAGTTTATTGAGGGGATATCGGTTAATAAAATTCTGTAGGTTTCAAGTGCACAGTTCTGCAGTACATATCTGTATTGTGTGTTCACTAACCAAAGTCAAGTTTCCTTCCACCACCATTTATCCCCCCTGTACCCTCTTCTACCTAACCCCACCCCCTTTCCCTCTGGTAATCACCATACTGTTGTCTGTGTCCAGGAAGCTTTTTGTTTATTTGTTTGTTTTTGCTTAATTCTTCACTTTCTTTGCCAGCCCCTAAATCCCCCTCTCCTCTGACAGCTATCAGTCTATTCTCTGTCTCTATGAGGCTGTGTTGGTGAGGATGTGGAGGAAGGGAACTGTCATGCATTGTTGGTGGGGGGTGCAGATAGGTGCTATCTCTGTGGAAAACAGTGTGGAGTTACTTCAAAAAATTGCAAGTGAAACTGTCTTATGACACAGCCATTCCACTTCTGGGAATATATCCAAAGAAACCTAAAATACTTACTTGAAAGAATATACATTGCTATGTTCATTGTAGTGTTATTTATGATAGCCAAGATTTGGAAGCAGCCAGGTGTTCATCAGTAGATGAGTAGATAAAAAAGCTGTGGTACATTTATATTCAGCCATAAAAAAGAAGAAAATCTCAACTTTTGCAATGTTGTGGATGGACCTGGAGAATATAATACTAAGTGAAATAAGGCAGGTAAAGAAAGACAAATACCATATGCCTTCATTTACATATGAAATCTAATGAACAAAATGAACAAATAGAAAATATTTTTAAGATAAATTAGAGTGGTAAAAAAAATTCTGTATTCAGAAAATAAAGTTAGAGTGACCAGTCTAGTATAGAAGCAGAAAAAAATGAAAAACAGTATGTATAAGCTATAAAAAATAACATACCTTGTTAACTAAAGTTAAGCAAAGATATGTAAGATAGAGATGATCCAAAGTTTTATAACCTGAGTGACCAAGAGAGTCCCATAGGAAATTATGTTTTGGGAAAGACAATTAGATTGGTTTTAAATTTGATTTAAATGTGCATGAGATAACTAAAAAAAGCTATTCAAGAATGTAATGAAGGAAGAATGGAGAGAGTTGAGAGGCTGCACCACCAGAATATTTCAAAAAGTACAAAACAAAACTACATCAAATTTAAAACCTCCACAGAATGAGTATTTCACCTATAAAGCTAATGCTTAATTCTTTGTTAACTGGTGTTAGAACTGGGTTGAATGACATTGACTTTTAAGAGATGCCTGGGTCAGCTCGTATCACAGAAGTAGAAAAGGTAGGACTAGACAAAATAAAAACACATGGGAGCCATATTTGTCAAAAGACTGTCGCGGCCCTACACTGTCCTATGGTCCTACACCACAGGAAACTCATGCAAACGCCTGGTCCAAAAACACTAAATCGTTTTTGGGGGAGGAAAATCAGGCACAGCATTGACATAAAACATCATAGGAAAATAAGAAGGAAAGGGAGCATTAGGGTTTACTAAGAAATGAGGAATATATATTAGGAATGTAATATTGCAGAGGGAAAATTGTAAAATTATAAGCAAATATTTCATTATAACTATAAGTAAAAGTAAGTAAAGTAAGTCAATACATCTTAATGAAGCAATTATAACTGAAAGAAGCAAAAAAGGAAATCTGGCTACGCATCTCATTTATTATTTATTTAAAAATTTCCCCCAATGGAAACATCAAACTCACATGAATTCCCTGGTGAATTTTTCTAAACATTTAAGGAAGAAATAATATAAATAATAAAAAATTCCCTTCTAGAGAACAGAGAGAGTGAACACGCTTTCCATTTCACTTTATGAGGTCAGCATAACCTTGATGCTAAAACCTGGCAAGAAAATTGCTGAAAAATAAAACAAAACAAAACAAAACTCAGGCTAATTTCTTTTGAACTTAAATACAAATAAATCACTTGCAAAAATATCAAGTAGTATTCAGCAGTGTATGTAAAAGTATACATGCCTACCAAATTATTACCACCAAATTATATTTATTCCAAAAATATTAATTATCAATATAAATCATCACATTTTCTTTCTGAGGGGAGACATTCAGATGTCTACTTAACAAATTAAAAAAAAAACATGTCATTAGACTTAAAACCATCAGGATAAAAAAATGAGTTTTAGTCAACTAAAGATATAAGGGCCTTCCTTTGATATAGAGAGTCTCGAAAAATAAAACTATAGCAAATACCCATATGCAATGATGAAATATTTAAAGCCTTACACACAATTGGGACAAAGCAGGAATACTTGCCCTCACTGCTCCTATGCAACATTATCTGAAGATCCTATCCAATGCAACTATAAAATATATAAGATATATTTTTACTAGTATGTATAAAATCATAAGTATACAAAAGGAAGACATATAATTACCATTATTCACAGATAACACAATTTGTTACATAGCAAGTCCAAAATAACCTATAGATAAACAACTAGAATGAATCAGTTAATTTAGGTTTGCTTGATGTAATGTCAACTAATTGACATTGTTAACTAATTTCATTGTTATATGTCATGCAAAAATTACTGGAAAGTTACTATTCCAGTGTTATTACTTGCAATCATGCTTGTGAACAATGTAATAAAAATATGACATTGCTACAACTATAAAGTATTACTGAAAAATATTAAAATTTTTCTAAATCTATAGATATAAACCATGCTAATGTAATTGAAGATTCAATATTATAATGTGTTCAATTGTCCTATAGAATCAATAAAATTCTAATCAAAATCTCAGCACCATTTTTTAGGGGGGAAGTAGGAGCATTAAAACCAACCATAAACTCTACATGGAAATGCAAAGAATCTACAGTAGATACAACAATTTTGGTTAAAAAATATAATAAAAAAGACACCAGATCCTCAAGATTTACAAAATGACAGTAATTAAGACAATATTTTTCCAATGTAAAGACTATGAAATAGATCGATGGATCAAAATACTTTCTAAAAGCTAACCCATATATGTATGGGGGGGACCCAAAAAACTCAGAATTATCTTCTGGAAGGTGGGCCCCTGTAGTACAAGCTTCCCCTGCTAGGTGAGTGTTCTAGGAACCCCTCTATATCAGTGTAGCAGCTGGCGTTGTTGTGAGAGGCTGCATTCAGCTTCAGAGAAATTGTTTGAAGACTTTTGTAACCCATTTGCCCATTTCATGATGGGTGATTTACCAGTGTCCCTGCCCACAATGAGCTAAGTGTTCAGCAGTTTTGGACCAAAAAGAACATGATCCCCATGCCCCCCATGAGATTATTCACCTAATCTCGCCCTAAGCTACTTTTTTGTTGTTTCCCCGGATGAAAAAAAGTCCTCAAAGGGAAAGACTTCACCCATGTGGAAGAGGTGAAACAAAAAACAGCAGAAGCACTAAAAGGCATCAAAATCAACAAGTTCAAAAACCGTTTTGAGCACTGGGAAAAATGTCTTAACAGGTGCATTGCATCAAATGGAGAGTACTTTGAAGGTGACAGAAGTTTAAACATGTAGGAATAGATACACGATTTTTTATAAATCAATTCTGGTTTTGGAGGAGTTCCCGCTAAGTATAGACCTCTGATTTATGACAAAATTGGTCCTCCAGGAGAGTGGGGAAAAGATGAACATTTCAGTAAATAATTATTGTCAAATTGGATGGCTGTATGAAAAACAGTTATGGCCCTTATTTTATATGATATGTAAAAAGTTGATGTTAAGTGGTTTATAGTTTTATATATAGGATAGAAAACAGTAAATCTTTTAGAAGATAACACATATGAATATCTTCATAACCTTGGGGTAGAAAAATAGTATTTAAGAAGAAATATAAAAATCACTTCTTATCATTAATATATTAAACTTCATGAAATGTAACAGCTTCTGTTAATCAAAAGAAATTATTGGTAAGTAACAAAAAGGTAAGTACAAAGTGTGATATTTGTAATATACATCATATAGAAAATAAACAATTAGATTGAAAATGTAAATCTTAATAAATGACAATTTAAAAAAGCCAGGCAATTCAATATAAAAGTGGAAAATGTCTTAAACAGGTATTTCACAAGAGAGGATGCCCAAACAGCCAACAGATCCATGGGAAAGCATTTCAATTCATTCAAGAAATGCAAATTAGAAACCACAGTAAGATGTCACTACACATGCCAGGGGGCTAAAATGAAGACATTGAGAAAACCAATTGTTTGCAAGAATGTGAAGAAAAAAGAAATTATACACATTTTGATGAAAAGGCAAATTGGTACAACTACTTTGGAAACTCCAGGGTAGTTATATATGAAAGATGATATGTGCATATTCTCTTTTAAAACCAGGCTTCATGATGGGTCGGCAACCTCTGTACTATGTATCTATGATATATGTGACTATGTACTCTGTATCTTTACTATGATAGAGTAAATACTATGATTTACAGGTGTGTCCACCCCACAGCCCACAGGCTGCATGCAGCCCAGGATGGCTATGAATGCAGCCCAACCCCAAATCATAAATTTATTTAAAACCTTTTTTTTGTGCTCATCAGTTTTCATTAGTGTTCGTGTATTTAATGTGTGGCCCAAGACAACTCTTTTTCTTCTAGTGTAGCCCAGAGACACCAAAAGGTTGGACACCCCTGCAATGTAGTTCCTTCCTACAATGGAAATAAATAATAGTTAGTGTATGACTTCCAAACCAGGTCATAAAAGATACTGTGGCTTCTACCTTGTTTTTTCTGGGATCACTCACTCTTGGCGAAGCCAGTTGATATATCGTGAGCCTTTAAGCAGTCCTGAGAAGGGCCCCCCTGGTAAGGAACTGAGACTTCCATTCAATAGCCACTTGGATGAACCACCTTGGAAGCAGACCCTCCAACCCCAGTCAAGTCTACAGATAACTGCAGCCAAGGCCAACATCTAGATCACAGCCTTGAGACAGACCTTGGTCCAGGGTATAGGGCCCAGCTCTTCTTGAATTCCTAATTAATTGAAATTGTGTAAGATAATAAATCTTTCTTTGTGTTTTAAGCCACTGAAGTTGGGATAATACACCTTATGAGTCAGCAATTTACTCTTTTGTAAAAACCTCAAAATATTTGTGTATATATGTGCACAAAGAAGAATGAAAAACATTGTTTATGACAACACTGCTTGTTGTAGTCTATAATAGCAACAAATCAATTGTTCTTCAACATTAGAATACCATATAAGAACAAAAACATGAGCTTCTGCTATAAGCAATAACACAGATTAATCTCACAGTCACTGTATTGAGTAATGGATGGCAGATACAAAAGAGCCCATACTATACAATTCTATACCTACCTACTTTCAGTAGCAGGAAGAAAATCTGTGAGGAAAGAAATCAGTTCCTCCTCAAGGGAGGTGTAACTGAGGGGGAGCAGGAGGGGGCTGCTGAGTTGCAAGCAACATTTTGTTCACTGGTCTGGCTGGTGGTGTCGTGGACGTGTTAATCTCATGAAAATGCATCAAATAATCTAGGGTTTTTTTGCATTTTTATGCTCCAATAAATGATTTTTACAAATATTTTATATGAAGTTTGTCTTTTCATTCTTCATAGCCCTTCATAAGAAGTGTTATGAATATGTATTGAATAAATAAATTAAAGAATAAGATACCTTAGATTTAGACACTTAGATGTTTAAGTGTCACTTAGACAAGTGACACTTTCTAATCAGTTTTTTACATATATTTTTAAATTAACAGTATTTGATTCTCTATAAACAAAATAATAAGTCGAATATGTATGTATATCATACACTTACACACATATGTAGATATATACACACATTTATAATTTAAATGTTAATTTTAAAAATTCACTTAAGATTTAACAAACAAAATGTTAGTGATTTTAGTTTATAGTAAGAATTTTTCTACTCTATTAATTTAAAAATTTACATAGGTTACTTTTAAAGTGGATAAAACAAGCCCATTTGCAGCTGAAAGATTAAACTTTAGAATTTCTGATTTTTAAAGTTATTACAAGCTTCTTGGGGACAATTCAACAGTTGAAACTCAGATTAAAGTGGAATTTTATATTACTTTTGCAACTGTTTGGCTCATGCATTAAAATGAAAGTAATTCACAAAGATCAGTGAATTCTTAGATGTGACTCCAACTGTCTCAGCCTCCACTCAGCACTAATTGACATCCAAGTCTGCTTCATGTTATGTAAACCAGTAAAATCAATGTCATTCTCTCTGTAAGTTATTTTTCTGGTAATAAAAAATAAGTAAATGAGCAAACCTCTGATTGGAATAACTCGGAGCTGCAGAAAATACCTTTTCTTCCACATTCCCTGCCCTTTCTTCTCCTTTTGAAAGAGAAGCTATTAATCTTCTAAACTTAAAATTAATGTTCTCCCATTATTCCATGTAACATCTCTGTGATCATAAAAATTCAAATACAAGAAGATTGCATCAGTGTCATAAATCAGTTAAATTTTAATTATGTTTACTCTAATGCTAAGGTTAATTCTCTTAAGAGAGCACTCCATTTGCCTGTATTCAATAAGCACTATGGTGGACTCACAGAGCACTTATGAATTTGCATGCACAATTATCATTTTAATTATATAAACAGTGAGTATGCACTTATCCCAGAATTCTGTGGCCACAATCTGCAATCAGGTAGGATGGCTGCAGTCTCGAGTGACTGAAGGAGACGTCGGCCTGGAGGTCTTCTTGGAGAGTTTGTAAACTGGACTAGTCATGTAGACACAAATTGCACATCGATTCGCTAAACAAGAGGGTGGATGAAACTCATTGATTAAGCATTATATGATCATATATAAATGTTTATTACTACCTATTGTAAACCAGACACTGCAGAGTGTGTGAGATAAAAATGGAATGAACTACCAGTTTTGTAGAATTCAGCAAAGTAAAGGAAACAAAGACATACATGGAGGTGTGAAATGAACAGCACCAGGGTAAGTACAGAATTATCTACAGACACAAAGGAGTAAGTGAGATACTGTGTTTAAAGGGTAAAAGGAAGCTGAGCAAAGGAGCATGTGTAGGAGGTTTTCAGTGGTCAGGAGGGAAATATTTTAGGAGTAGTCAAAAACAATTGCAAAGGGTGAATGCTTGAAACATCATGGCATAATGAGGTACCTGGTAGCAGTACTTCAAGGGAGGAATGTTTGAAGATCAGCTGTGACAAGAGGAAGGGACAAGAGCATTAGGCAAGATCTATGCCATCAAAGACTTTATATGCCTTACACTACAGAGCCTGGACTATATCCTATAGGAAGTCATGAGCCATTGAAGGATTTACGGAATGCTTAAATTCTAAGTATATATTTCAGAGATCATCTAGTTAGCTTGGTTTTCTATCAAAGTAGACCCCGAGGGAGGACTTGTGAGGTGATTTTTTTTTTCAAGTTGACCCTGGAGAGCCAGAGCAGCATTCCTTAGAGACTGAGGCAAAAATGAGAAATAAAGAACATAAAGATTTAGCAGTGACATCACCATTGTGAGAATATGAGCTTGTTTCTACCTAGAATCTTTGAGAATTGGACAAATGTTTTCCAGAATTATCGTCCTGAATGGTAGGAGGTAGGAACATATGTTGACTGGCTCCCCTGTGTCCACCATGAGTCAGGGGTTACCTTTGGGAGTTTTAAGTCCCTCCCACTTCTAAGGTCCCCTGGCATCCCCACGGTGAGCTCCAGGGATAGGTATGGGGCGGAGGGGAAAGACACACTTGTAGAATACTGCCAGAAGGGAACTCCTTTCCAGAAGGTGAGAATAGGACACCAAAGGCATCTAATACAGAACTTGGAGCACAGATTATTGATGGCTGATTGACTAGCAGCAAGCACAGTACCGTAGGACGTAAATATGAGAGAAAAATGGTAGGTGCTAGGAAGGAGAGCAGCCTCCCTGATTGTGTTTGTAGCATGCCAATGGACATTTTTGACTTTTTTTTTAGAAAACGTCACCAAATGTTGCTTTTATCTGGGTATTTGGCTTAGGCATCGTGCCTTGCAAATCCCCCAAAATAGTATTATTGTTCTTGACTAATATCTCAAATAATTTAATTTTTCAATTAAATGTATTGGGGTGACAATTAGTTAATAAGATCATATAGTTTTCAAGAGTACATTTCTAGACACATGATCTGTACCTTACATCGTGCGCCCACCATGCAAAGTCACAACATCTTCCCTCACCATGTATCTGACCCACCTGCTTTACCCTGGACTCTCTCCCCACTTCCCTTCCCTCTAATGACCCCCATACAGTTGTCTATGTCTATTAGTTTTTGTTTGTTTCTCTTGTTTATTCACTTGTTGCTTTCAGTTTTATATCCCACCTATGAGTAAAACTATATGGCTCTTAACTTTTTCTGTCTATTTATTTCGCTTCTCGTGATACTCTCCAAGGTCCATCCATGTTGTTGCACATGACAGTATTTCATCTTTTCTTTCGGCTGCTCAATACCAAACAAAGGAACAAACCAATTAAAAAATGAGCAGAGGATGTGAACAGTCCCTTGTCTCAAGAAGACATACAAGTGGCCAATGATACATGAAAAGATGTTCAACTTCACCAGCTATTAGAGAAATGCAAATCCAAACTACAATGTGATACCACCTCACACCTGTCAGAATGACTATTATCAGCAATACAAGAAATATCGAGGGTTGGAGAGGTTGTGGAAAAAAGGAATCCCCATTCACTGCTGGAGGGAATGTGAGCTGGTACAGCCACTATGAAAACCAGTATGGCGGTTCCTCAAAAAACTAGGAATAGTGTTACCATATGACCCTGAAAACCCTCTTCTGGGTATCTACCCCCAAAACTTCAAAACATTTATTCACAAAGATGTCTGCACCCCTATGTGCAGCATTATTCACAGTGGAAACAACTGAAGTGTCCTTTTGATAGGTGATTAGATAAAAAAGATGTGGCACAGATATACAGTGGACTACTACTCAGCCTTAAAATTGTTTTTAATGGAAGGAATTCAGGCACAGAGGTTGGCTGGTAACATGGTTGCAATTCAAAAGTTTCAATTTAATATGCATTATGGCCCAGAACATAATTCTATTTGTGTTGAAATTTTAATAGCTTTAGAAGTCTTATACTTAGTGCTCTTGTTCATTTGTCATTAGTGTTTGTCCAAAGCAACAGTGGTTTTCTGTGGTGAAATGTCTACATCAGCATTTTTTGCCACTTCGTGCAAGGCTTTTATATGGCACTGTGACTTATTTATTTTAATGGCTCATTTCTTTTATTTCATAAATGTCATTATGGACAATCCTTCAGAACTTGACAGAAAGACAGTCAAACCCAGAAGGCCATGTTAGTCTTTTGATGGTGTATATTTTTTAAATTTGAGATGGAGTTTTTATGAGAATCGTCGCTGTGCAGATTTTAAAAATGAAACACAGCCAAGGTAATCTGAAAATCTCAAAAACAAATGCTTCCATAAGGATAAAAATCAGGTCTTTAATATTGTTAGTATTGGCTATTGAGAGTCTCCTATCCTTAAATTAATCATGAACACACACACACACACACACACACACACACACACTTGTCAAAGCAATGAACAGATACTTCAATACTTAATGTGTTGTTCCAGCTCCGTCTTCTTATTCCTTCATTTTTTTTAGAATTGTGTTTTTTAAATGTCTAAATTTATTTATTTATTTTAGAGAGAGAGAGGGAAACATCAATTTGTTGTTCCACTTACTTATGCATTCATTAGTTATTCTTGTAGGCGCCCTGACCAGAGATCAAACCCATGAGGCTGGTAATATCAGAAAGACACTCTAACAAACTGAGCTACCTGGCCGGCTCACTATTCACTTTTTAATTTAGAGTTAATGTTCTGTGTATCATACATATGGAAGGATTTTATGAAATAAAACAGACTATGCTGTCCTAATTAGACCAAAGCTTCCTTTTTGGACAATAGATTTTGTTGAATAATTCTCACCATATTCTACGCTGGATCAAAAATCATAAATGACTCTCTGATACCTACAATTTAAAGATTTCTTTAATAGAATATCAAAACTCTCCATGACACAGCTGTCTTGAATTATTATCCACTCTTTGTTTGATTTCCTTATCACATGGACTATCTGCTTAGTATTTCTTATAGACTATATTCACGATCACTACTTTTATCCCTAGCATGTACTACCCTTACAAACTTAATTCCCCTGGTTTAGGTCTTAATATTATCTATCTGTGAGAGAGCAAGACAGGACTCATTTTACCTTTCACCATCCCCCTCAACACATCATGTCCAAGTCTTAGAAATTGAGTCTCTTTCCTCTAATGCTTTCTCTTCCTTCCTGACACATACTTGTATTCTGGCATGTTTTTATGTATATGACATATACATATCTTCTTTATGTAAGGAAAAATATGCAAATGGCTTTATCAGTTGGCTGTGCAAATATTTCTACACTCCAAACTGCAGCATTTTCTATACCACCTATAAATGGATGAATGAAGGAGTTCGCTGTAACCTCCCAGAATACATTTCAACTTTGAAAAAAATCACTATTGATGTTGGCTGGACAAATGCAATTGTAGGTCCAATGCAATATTTTTCTGTTCCTACTCATCATCACAATCAAAACTCCATACATCTATTGATTTTAGACTATATGCCCATTACTACAGAAACACTAGGAATTAAAAAAAAATCAAACAAGGTCCTATGTTCAATTCGCTCACAGTTTAGTAGAATAAACAGGCTATGTGACCTATCAAGACCAGCCTGATGTGGAATTAGTGGAACAGACAATAATCACCACCATGGTTTAGAACTGGGTATCAGCTCTAACAGGGATCGTAGATAAATGGTGCTTCTCAAATTAAGCCTAAAGAATACACTCAATAACCAAACTTCTAATGCAACTATGCATAATAGTGTGCTTTTTAGAGATAATTTAATTTTGGTGGTAAAGTATTAGGCCAGGCAGTTATCACTAAACACTTTTTAAAATGAGAAAGTGAAAGCTCAAGGTGTTTTCTTGATTTTCCAAAGCCCATATTCATGTGAGCTATTAGACACAGATTTTAGGTCTGTTGACTCCCACTACCAGTAACGTCTGTTACAACATTGATGCCATAGGAATTTTTAATACATTGTTAAGTGGACTGTTTCTTTTTTTACTGGATGATTAATCTATTTGAAAGCTATCAATTATTTTTCTTACCATGTAAGTTATAAATGAACTATTAATATTATTTTGAGGTAGGCAAGTGTCCTAGACTTGGGTAATTATAGGGTAATTATTTGCCCTATGAAATGTGAAAACATTTAGAAAGACAACTACACTCATGCACACAGACCTGAGCTGCGTATCTCAGGTAGATATCAAAGTGGGTATCTGCCTTCGGGTCCAGGGTTCTTTCCACAGCACCACAGGCACAGACAGTTCCACCAGCCTGTACATGGCAGTTCCTGTGCAGCTCTCAGAGTAACAGGACTCTACCTGAAACTGTGGTTGAAATACCGTCGGATTGATTATAAAGATTATAGGCACTTGAAAAAAAAATAAATCAGCACAGTGACACTCTTTAATCCTAACAAAGATATTTTCTAATAATGCCTTACTGGTTCCTATTAATGATAATATTAATTAGTGATAATACACCCTAAATTCTTAGTGGAAAATATTATTTTTATTTCTACAAATATCATTTCTTTTCTTGGATCATTACAAAGATGGTGTCTCCAGGGCATGTGCCATTAGCAATGGCTGTGGTTTACTAAGTCTAATTCTGAGTTGAAATTTATATTCCAAAAATACAAAAAGCAGATTGAATGATCTTTAAGATACATTTTTGCTCTTATTTCTTTAATTTACATTCTTACTACCCTCTTCATCCTACCCACTCTCACTCCACTGTCTAACTTTTCCCTAACAGTTCCTTACCTCCATTTAATGAGATTTAATGTTGAGGAAAGAAATATTCAATGACACTTTTTAAAGATAAAGGCACTTTATCTTTATTCAGATCCATCATGAGAGATGGACTCAACTCCAAATACAACATAGACAAAGGCAAATTTAAAATCAAGAAGGAGGTTGGAGACAGTGGTTAGAAAATTACTAAGAGGAAATATCAAGGGGAAGGGAAATTCTGTATAACTCAAAATAACAAATTGTTTGCTGCAGACAAGATAGGGTAATTAGATAGTATGGCGGGGGAGGGTGGGCAGGGAAGGACGAGAATTCCAATCATATATCAAGGGTGATCAGATATTGAGGAAGAAGGGGTTAGTTGGTCCTGGTTGAACTGAACTAGCAGGGTTCAAGGTAAATCTGGATTTCACAAGTAAATGTGTAGATAGGCCTATGATAAAGTTCAGGAGCCTGACTAAAGTGTGGTCAAGGATTCCTTGCTTGGTATCTTTCCTTTTGTTAAATACTAAACTTTGTTTTTATTCTATATTTCATTTCCTCTTGCCACTTAAATATTCAAATTCCACAGCTTCCTTTTCTTTTAAATCTTCAACAATTTTGAACTTCCTAGTTTTTTATTCAGCAAACGAATGTGATTACATTTCCACCACTCTAAAAAAATTCATCCAAGAAAATTCTTTCATGTAATCTATTGCTTTAGGATGGATCTAGAATCTGAGAGGTTTGAAACATATTTTACACTTTGTGCATCTTCTTTAAGAAGGAAAACAGAAAGGTATTCATACAAGGTTAGGTACAAGTAAATATTTATTATGACAAACAGAATTTTCCACATATGAGGAAGGACTAGAATATTCAAGCCCTTTCTTCTGAGATTTTTTTTTGAAATTTATGAGAGTTGTTTACATGAAAATGCTTCCATTGCAACTGAGCATAGAATATTCCTGGCCTCTCAGCAATTTCCTCTACTCATGGACGCATGCAAATGATGTGTCCTGAAGCTTGAGTTCATTACCTAATGGAAAATCAGCCTTTGCTTTTTCCTTGCTTTTCTTTTTCAGAGCCACCCTTATATAAGAAATATGCAATGCTCTATTTCCATTTTTTCTCTCCTATTCAATTTTCTTAAAAAATATTTACTTATTTATTTTTAAAGAGATGGGAAAGGAAGGAGAAAGACAGAAACATCAATGTGTGGTTGCCTCTTGCATGCCATGCCCCTTACTGGGGACCTAGACTGCAACCCAGGCATATGCCCTGACTGGGAATCAAACCAATGACCCTTTAGTTCGCAGACCAGCACTCTGTCCACTGAGCCACACCAGCCAGGGCTTCCCTATTCAAGTTTCCACTCACTGCACAGCACACTCAACCTATTCTGCTGCATTGTAATTTTATCTGAAAGTCATCTGTAATTTCTTTCTTGCCAAATAAAGTTGATACTTTTCAGTGTTAGTTGTCCAGAATTTATATTTGTACTTGGCCATTTTTTTCCCCTCGACTGCCAACATTTTCTTCTAGTTAGCTGTCAGGCTCTTAGATACCCTTTTTTTTTTTCTTTTTTAGTTTAGTTTTCTTAACCCACTCGTTTGGATTTTATTCTTGCAGACCTTAAGTGTATTTTTATTTTAGGATCTCACACTCGATTTATTGAAGAACCACCATGGAGGCTAGTATGTCAGAGTTAATGAGTGAGCAGAGTGGGTAGGAGATCCATGAGAAGAGTTAGTGCAGCATTTATCCATGGAGTGCTTGTAGCAGGGTGGTTAACACTTTGCTTTCAATTTTTTTTATTTGCTTATATGGCTTTACCTCTAAACTGACCTTCTTGAAAGGTGAAAATATATTCTCCTTCCCTCTATTTCCCAGTACTTTTTTACTTATGCACATTTTATTGAGTATATGAGTGACTAGAAGGAGTTTCATGAGAATTGATCTAAGTAATTTGATTTGAAAATTAATGATTCCTGGTAAAATATCTGTAACATTCTTCTTATAAGAACACAAGTGAGAATTCTTAATGAAATTTCAAATGGAACTGCATATCTTTTTTTATTTAAAATAAGTCGATGACAGAATTGAGATATTGACATTTGGAAAGTATTCTTTCTATTTGCTTCCTGTATTTCATTTAACATGCAATTGCTTTATAAAATGTCTTTAGAAATATGTAAACTTTCTAAAAGTGCATGTGCTATAAATTTCGTACACTGAAAATTTCAGCAATAAATTGTCTCCTTAATCTAGACTACTAAATGAAATATTTTCATTTCAGTAGTTGTTTATATTTGATCATTTAAGTAGTGAGAAAGAAATACTAGACACTGTGCCCATGTTATCCATGTTCAAGAGAGAGAGAGACACTGAAGCTCCATAATAATTCAAAGATCTAAATACTTCTGAAATGATCCTTGCCTTAGACAGCTATCATTTATACTATAATTGCTTTCCCTATCACTATAAACCAGTTGAGCACCAATTTTTTCACCTTATTTGTTAAATGGATTCTGGTAAAATAAAATAAAATAAAATGTGATTATGCTATCGGTGTAGTATTTACGTGTGCTAAACATTTCCTGAAAACCATGACAATATAGTATACTTTTACTTTTACTGTAGTATAGTATAGTAAAAGTAAAACGAAACCCATGAACACCATCTTTAAAAATCTAGGAGTCAGGATATTCCCAAAACCCTAGAATAAACACAAGTATGGCCAAAGCATCAACATCAGCAGGACTTGCACACAATCAGTAGCTCTGTGGCGGGAGCAGCAAAAGAGGAGGAAAGCACTCCAATGAGATGTCCTGATGGTTTATCTCAGTTTGTGGTGCAAGCCAAAAACAGATGGTAGCTCCCGAGGGGCGGAGCTGCAAGGAATGCACTTAACTATTTACTCTGGGGAGGAGAAAAAGCAGTTTGAAGTGAGAATATACACAGGTTTATGGAAAATAGCCAATCTGCAGTCTGAGTGATCGGTGACAAAGAACTTAGGGATATGAGCATGTGAGTAGACTCAAGACAGTGAGCAGAAAGACTAAAAATTTCACACCCCCTCTTACACAGCCACCATAAAAGAATCACAGAATAATCAAGTGGATAAAATGACCTGCCTGATCGATGTTATTCAGCATTTGTCATCCGCCACCCCAGAATGGGCAGTACTGAAGGTCAGAGGAATGGAGCGTCACAGCGGCAGAGGCGGAAGAGACCCACGGATCCAACAGCACTGACTGCTACTTAAAAGGAACATCCGGCTGCATTTGCCTCGAATAATCAACTGTCAGCCACGAGACTGCCATCGAACCCCTAATATGGCACAGCTCTGTCAGGGGATCAGTTGGTCACTTGGAAATAATCCCCCCAATTTTAAGAGTCTTCCATGTTGCTGAAATTTATAGGAACCCAGTGGTCTGGGGCATGTCGAGCTATTTCTTCCAAAGTAAAAGACAGTTTCCTGAATCTGTCAACAAAGAAAAAAGCACAACCTTTCATGATCCTCTTTGGAATTTGAGGTCTAATATAGCATATTTGGGCATGCTACTTATACTCTGATAAAAGAACTAATTTAAAAAAGCTGCCAGATTTGAGTAGATTTCAGAACTGGAGAAAAATCTGTAATAGGTCCAGGCAGCCATAGAAGCTACTATGCCACTTGGACCATGTGACCCTCCAAATCTTCTAGTTCTTGAACTGTGGCAGATCTGGATTATTTTACAGGCATTTATAGGTGAATCATAATACAGACGTCAGGGCTTTGGAGAAAAGCTATACAATCATCCACAGATAACTACTCTCCTTTTGGAAAAAGCAGCTTTCAGCTTAGTGCAGGATTTACCACCAATAGAACTCTTGACCATAGGCCAACATGCTACTGTGTGACCTGGGGAGATCTTTACTGCCTATGACCCATGATTCAGGAAGAAGAAATCTAGGCCTGACAGCATACCTGGCACTAAAATTCCACCAGCATGTACCTGAAGAACAGTCCTAATGGAAACTTCTCCAAATAGGTGTAATTCTTTTAAATTAATAAATAATTTTCCCAAGCAGTTTTAGGTTTATAGAAAATTGAGAAGATAGTAAAGAGAGTTCCTACATAACTATTCATCCCCCACCCACACCTCCTCTCAGTTCACCTTATTATTAACATCTTGCATTTGTGTGGTATATTTGCTACAATCAATGAACCAATACCAACACATTATTTTAACTAAAGTCCCTAGTTACATTAAGGTTCTGTCTTTGTGTGATACCCTTCTAGGATTAGACAAATGTGCAATGCATGCGTCCATCATTACAGAATTGTGTAGAACACTTTCACTGCCCTAGAAATCCCCTGGGAGCCACCTTTTCACCCCATCACCTTGAGTGCCTGAAAACCACTGATATTTCACTGTCTCTGTAGTTTTGCCTTTTCCAGAATGTCATACAGCTGGAACTGCACAGTATTATGTACCTTTTCCAAAGGGCCTCCTTTACTAAGCAATATGTGTCAGGAACTGAGCTGGGGAGAGCTGAGCTGTCAGGTGGTAAAGTTGTCAGTTAAGGCAATGGGCCAAAATGAAAGTAACAGTCACTCCCTTGGGCACTGGCTGCAATGAGTAAGCAAGAGGCTAGCTAGGAAAAAGTACCGTTCCCTCAATGCTTCACTTTTCCCCAGAGGAAGGTCAGAAGTATCAGTGCAGATGGGAGAGTCTACTAAGGGAGCCCTGAAGGAAAGGCTCTTGCTGTTTTATTATGTTCCTCCTGGGAAAAGGAAGAGAATGAAAGTCTAAGAATGGAAAAGTACCAGATATGGAATTCCAGTGGAGAAAAAGTCTCAAAGCCCTCCAATAAGGTGGTCATGACAGAGGCACCTGAGAAAGCCCTCAGATGGGAGCTCCCTACAGGCAGATCTACAAATTGAGGCATTTGAGCTAAGAATGTAGATATGCATAAGAGCATGGCCTGGCAGGGTAGCTCAGTTGGTGAGTGTTGTCCCCATATGCTAAGTTTACAGGTTCAATTCCTAGTCAGGACACACACAAGAATCAACCAACGAATGCATACATAAGCGGAACAACAAATCAATGTCTGTCTGTCTGTCTGCCTATCTCTGTCTTTCTCTCTCCCTTCTGCTTTCTTTAAAATAAATCAACAAATAAAAATTTTTTAAAAAGAAAAAGAACACAGCCAGCTGGGGTGGGGGTGAAGAGTTGCTGAATACTTGATTGTAACTCCCTTCAGACTTTGTATTGAGTCTGCTGTGAGGCCGGCTTTCACTCAGGAGGCCTGCCAGATAACGCCTTTGCAATTGCTTATGGTCAAGATCGCAACAAATAGGATTATTGCCCAGAGATGGGCTCCACACTGAAAGTTACTCCATGTCTTTTCCTGGCTTCTTGACTCTTTCTTTCCTTTAATCACTAAATAGCATTCCATTGTATGGGTATACTGGTTTGTTTCTCTAATCACCATTTAAAAAGCATCTTGTTTGCTTGAGTATTGGGAAATTATGAATAGAGTTGTTACAAACGTTGATGTGCAGGTTTTTATGTGGACATTAGTTATCAACCCATTTGCGTAAATACTCAGGAGGGTGAATGCTGGATCATCTGTTGAGAATATGTTCTGCTTGGAAGCAACTACCCAGTGATATTCCAAAGCAGTTATGCCATTCTGCACTCCGCCTACCAGCAATGAGTGCCTGTTGCTTCACATCCTCTCCACTATTCGAAATTGCCAGTGTTTCAGATTTTAGACATATGAAAAAATTGTTAGTGGTCATTGTTTAAACTTTCAGTTCCCTAATTTGCATGTTGTTGTGAACTAAATGTTTATGTCCCCCTAAGATTTATGTGTTGAAGGTCTAACCCGCAAAATGATGGTATAAGGAGACAGGGCCTTTGGGACGTAATTAGGGTTAGATGAGCTCCTAAGGGTGGAGCCTTCAAGGGAGGAAAATGGGGACAACTGTAACTGAGCAACAATGGAAAAAAAAAGAATCACAGCTTGTTTCCTCTCTCTGTTCTCTATCTGAGGTTACAAGAAGTTAGCAGTCTGAAAGAGGGTTCTCACCAAACTCAATGTTAATCTCAGACTTCAGGCTTCAGAAGAGTGAGACTGAAGTGTGAGACATAAATTCCATTGTTTATGAGTCACTAGGTCTGCAGTGATTTGTTTTGGCAGCCTGAGCTATGACGCACACCATATCGAGCACCTTTTCACTCGCCTATTCGCCACCTCTGTAACTTCTTTGGCGAGGTATCCATTCATCTCTTTTGCCCATTTTTAAATTATTGTTGTGTTGTAAGAGTCCTTCGGATATTTTAGATATTGCTACTTTATTAAATATGTGTTCTCCAGGTCTATAGCTTATCTTTTTTCTCTTAAAAGTGCCTTTTGTAGAAATAAAGTTTTTAATTTTTGCTCTTAAATTACAATTCCATCTCCAATTTATTTTTATTTTTTTAATTTTATAGAATTTATTGGAGTGCATTGGTTAATAAGATAATATACATTTCAGTGTACAACTCTATAATGCATCATCTTTATATTATATGTTCACCACCCAAAGTCGTCTCCTTCCATCACCATTTATCCCTCCCCCTTTACCTTTTCTACTTCCCCTTATCCTCGACCCCTCTGGTAATCACCATACTATTGTGCCTATAAGTTGGTTTACTTGTTTTCGAGGGGGGGGGGTTGCCTATCCTTTCACCTTTTTTACCTAGTACCCTATCTTCCCTCCCCTCTGACAGCTGTCAGTCTGTCCTCTATATCTATGCGTCTGTTTCTAGTTTATTTTGTTCTTTAGACTCCACTTTGCCCAGTTTTAAATTGAACTTTTTTGGTGTTGAATTTTATAAGTTCTTTATAAATATTGGATACTAACCTTTTATCAGATATATCACTGGGGAATATGTTCTCTCATTCTGTGGATTGTTTTTTCATTTTGTTGATGGTTTGCTGTGCAATATTTTTTTAGTTTGACGCAGTCCTATTTGTTTATTTTTTTCTTTTGTTTCTCTTGTCTGAGGAGATATATTAGAAAAAAATATTGATATGAGAAATGTTTGAGATTTTACTGCCTTTGTCTTCTTCTAAGATTTTTATGGTTTTGAGTCTTACATTTAAGTCTTTAATCCATTTTTTGTTTATTCTTGTGTATGGTAGAAAAGGGTAGTCTAGTTTCATTATTTTTCACAAATATGTCCAATTTTCCCAACACCCTTTATTAAACAGACTCAGTTTTTCCCATTGTATATTCTTAACTTATTTGCCAAATATGAATGGACCGTAAAAACATGGGTTTATTTCTGGGCTCAGTATTTTGTTCCATTGATCTACATGCCAGTACCATGCTATTTTAATTAGTATGGTCTTATAGCATAATTTGATATAAGATAGTGCAATCCCTCCAAATTTATTTTTCTTCCTCAATATTGCCATGGCTATTTGGGATCTTTTCTGGTTCCATACAAATTTTTGGAATATGTGTTCTGGTTCTGTGAAATATATCATTGGTACCTTAATAGGAAATGTATTGTATTTATAGATTGCTTTGGGAAGTATGGGCATCTTAATGATGTTAATTCTTCTAATCCATGAACACGGAATGTGCTTCCACTAATTTGTATCTTCCACAATTTCTTTCTTCAGTGTCTTATAATTTTCTGAGTATATGTCTTTTACACTCTTGGTTAAATTTATTCTTAGGTATTTTTGATGTAATTGTAAATGAGATTGTTTTCTTAGTTTTCCTTTCTAATAGTTCATGATTGGTGCATAAAAATGCAAGTGATTTCTGGACATTTACTTTGTATCCTACTACTTCATTGAATTCATTTATCAGTTTTAGTCATTTTTCAATGGAATCTTTAAGTTTCCCTATATACAGTATTATGCCATCTGCAAATAATGACAGTTTCACTTCTACCTTTCTGATTTGGATGTCTTTTATTTCTTCTTCTTGTCTGACTGCTGTAGCCAGGACTTACTGTACTATGTTGAATAATAGTGAAGACAGCAGTCATCCCTATCTTGTTCCTGATCTTAAGGAAACATTTTAGTTTCTACCTATTGAGTATGATTTTGGCTGTGGATATGTTGTGCACGGCCTTTATTATATTGAGGTGTGTTCCCTCTGTCCTCACTTTGCTGAGAATTTTTATCATACATGAATTCTGGATTTCATGAAAAGCTTTCTTCTGCATCTGCTGAGATGATCATGTGATTTTTATCTTTCGTTTTGTTTATATGGTATATTACATTTACTGATTTGTGGATATTGCACACAATGCCACATCCCTGGAATAAATTCCACTTATCAAGATGTATATGATTTTTTTAATGTATCGCTGGGTCTGGATTGCTAGTATTTAATAATTCAGGATTGTAACAACTATATTCATCAGGAATATTGGTCTATAATTTTCTGTTCTTGTGGTATCTTTAACTGGTTTTGGAATTATGATAATATTGGCATTGTAAAATAAACTTGGGAGTCTCTTTTCTTCTTGATTTTTTTTTTGGATAATTTGAGGAGGATAGGTATTATTTCTTCTTTGAATGTTTGGTAAAATTCACCTGTGAAAACTTCTGATCCAGGACTTTTGTTTCTTGAGAGTCTTTTTATTACTGCCTTTGATTTCATTTGTTACAATCTGTTTATTCAGTTTCTCTGATCCTTCCTGATTTAGTTTTCTAGGAATTTATTTTATATATTTATAGGAACTTATGCATTTCATCCAGATCATCCAATTTGTTGGCATGTAGTTGTTCATAATATTTTCTTACAATCCCGTGTAATTTTTTTTTGGCGTCAGTGGTTACTTCTCTTTCATTTCTGGTTTCATTTATTTGGGTTCTGTTTCTCTCTTGCTCTCTCTCTTTTCAAAAGTCTGGTTAAAGTTTCATCAATCATGTTTATCTTTTCAAAGAATGAGCTCTTGGTTTCATCGATCTTTTGGTATTATTTTTAGACTCTGTTTTGTTAACTTCTGTTCTGATCTTTATTATTTCTCTTCTACTTACTTTGGGCTTTGTTTGTTGTTTTTTTCCATATCCTTTAAGTGTAAAGTGATATTGTTTATTTGAGATTTTTCTTGGCTTTTGAAGTAGGCCTGTAAATACTATGAATTTCTCAGTTTGCATTTCTTGTGAATCTTATGATTCATAATTTGTAATTTATGAATTTCTTATTAATTGTATTATCCTCTGTTAGTCACTAAAGTGGGCTCAATAGGGCACAGAGAGCACTATTAAAATGGAATATAACAAGTTGGTATGGTTCATGGGGGATGGATCTCAGGGAGAAATTGTCTGTCTTACTGGGCAGCTGAGTCAGAGATGTGAGTCCAATGCTGTCAGTGGGGTTATGAAATTTAAGGGTGAAAACAGGGAAAGAAGCCTCTACAAATTAGAAGCATCAAGATATGCATGAAATACCCTTCAAATCCTTGGGTAACTCCTACAGTACACACCTGTGAGTCCAGTTTCCAAGGAAAATAGCGCACAAAGGCCTGAATTCTCTAAGAGATATCAGCAACAGTACAGTTCTGTGAAAACAGAGTTGAAAATTCATGTCTTGTAAACTTGGACTTGGTAAGCCTCTCAAAAATTTCAGTGAGACCACAGTGGAGTCATATTTTAGTAAAAAGGATCATATCCCAGGACAAAAGAAAAAAATAAAAATGTCTAAAGCCAATCTTTCACAAGAAAAATATGATTTGTAACTTAACAGCTTGTTAGAGTAAAACTTATAAAACTCAATATCTTTAATTAGATGGAATCCAGAGTTCTTACAATGTATCACTCACAATGTCCAGTAATAAAAAAATTGCTATTCATGTGAGGAAGAAAAAGAAAAATCTGTAGAAATGTGATAAAATAAGTCTCAAAACCACTACATGCTGTACTTTATTACTAAGGAAACAAAATAAGTAAGACATACTGAGAACTTTGCAAAGCCTACAGGAAAGAGGTCTGTTTAACTTTGTTTAACCCAATATTTCCCAAACTTATTTCACAATAAAAAAAAGTCATGAAAAAAGCTCTTAACATTTCACAAACACAACTTTCACTCATTATAATATATAGTAATCATTCTAGTTTGGTAATTCATTTTAATAGAAGATGTAAGCATGTAATGTCTCTCCAAAACCTTTAAACCTACCGCACCAGGTTAGCAGACTACCATGTCTTTAGGGTTTCTTACTGTAAGCACACTTGTACTGAATCATTTCTATCAATAAGTACTAACATTTTCTATGTATTCTGTTTCAGTTATCAAATTCTGACTCAAGTTTTTGTGTTTGTATCATTGAAATTTATTTAAACCTTCTAAAATGTGGAACATCATACAATATTACAATATTATACATGTTAATCACATGTAAAATAAAATGGTGTTTGGTTTTTGAATGTGGGCTCCTCAGAGAGCTCCCGATTTCTCTATTTTTCACCTTCATGCCCAATTTCATTATCAATCCCTGCCCTATAGAACATTATATTCTTTAGAAATTGTGGTTATTTAAATGTTTGCTATTGTTTGTAAAGCTTCTGTGACCATATACATGGAATTATGATGACTAACTCTTTGGGTGCCTTTCAACTCCAACTACTGAAGTATAAGCAAGGACAAATAAGTAATCAGAGTTTGGTATCACTATGATAGGAAATAAATTAGCACTTAGTTTTTATTTTATTCTTTTAAAGATTTTATTTATTTATTTTTAGAGTGAGGTAAGGGGAAGGGAAACAGAGAAGGGAAGATCAATGTGTGGTTGCCTCTCTTGTGGCCCCCACTGGGGACCTGGTCTGCAACCCAGGCATGTGCCCTGACTGGGAATTGAACTAGCGACCCTTTGGTTCACAGCCAGTGCTCAACCCACTGAGCTACACCAGCCAGGGTGGCACTTAGTTTTTAAAATAAGAAATGTGTTTTGACGTGTTCTTAATTAAGAAAGGAGGAATTAAAAAAGATTATGATGAGTTTAGCAAATTCTATAGATCGAGTAAATTTCTAATTTCAGAGGAGATTCAATTTTTCTTTCCATGCAATTTCTGATTATATGCATTGAGGTAATTTACCTAGATTTTTTTAACAGAATTATTTCTTCCTTTTTCCTCATATAGGGGAAAAGTAAAGAACATCTCCTAAAGTAAAGAACCTTAGGAGAAATATCCTAACGTGTTCCACCCCCAGCCACATTCCCATATCAGCATATCCCCAGCCTGGCTATTTAAACCTTGAAGTAGAAAGCCTGTGTACCACCATTCCCCACACACTTACATAGGAATTCTAATCAATCCTTTTATTTGAGGAGGAAATCTTTTGATATGGTGCTGTTATTTTGTAGAAGAAGCCACACATAAATTATGTGGTTGGATTACCATGACTTGTAGAAAACCAATAGTTTGGAAAGAAGAACTTGAAGGACAAGATGGGCATTGACATGCCTCTTATATCCTAGGAAAGATTTGATCGACAATTTCATTCACTGAAAATGAAAACAGACGCAATGGAAAGACAGCAATGAGTTCTAAAAACGATCATATCTGAAAGTGGTAGGACCAGGAGCTGCGTCCCCCTGATGTCGCACGATGTGAAGTGCACGGCTCCACCTGAACTGCACGTGCCAAGAACATTGGACCTGACACAATGAGCCCTTTGTCTCTAAGAATTTCTAATTCATAGGATGCAAATTACACAGAAAAGTAATTTAAACTGTGTTATAAGGAAGCAACCAGACAAATCCTGAATATGGGCCAGAAGATAAATAATGTGGTTTCTTCAAGTCAATGGTAGGAAAAAAAGGGCAACAGTAAACAAGATTAATAGAGAATTTATTTGAAATTAGATTCAAACCAAGCACATGTAAAAACTTACTTTGAGGACAACTGAAAAAAACTGAAAATGGATTTTGTATTAAAACATGTTACTGTATATTTTAAAATTTTGATGATGTAATAATAGTGCTATTATGTAAGACAACGTACTCAGGTTTTCAAAGAAGAAGCTACAATATATAGCATTAAGAGATAGTAGAATTATTAAATACTTTTTTAAAATAGAGACATTTGACAATAATAAAACAGTTAAAAAAGATGAAATATACACAATGAGATGATGGTGATTGTTAAATCTAGAGGATCATTATTGAATGTTAATTATTCTATTCTCCCTACTTTTATGCAACATATGTTATCAAATCCTAAATGCTACCTAATGTGCCATTAAAGAAAAAGGGGCAAGAATTAAACTATGAGGCACCATCAATTGTGAAATATTTGATGTATTACAACTTCAAAGATGTTAAAAGCTGAAAAATTATGTATGCCTCAGAATCAATGAAAAATTTTAAGTTTAGAATTATTAGTGAAAAAGAAAGAAAGATGAAATGAGGTTTCAAAAGTTACAAATGTATAGAATTGGAGGTGAGGTGGTCGTCAGAGAGGTCAATGATCTCAATGCTGTTAGTAAGGACTCTGCCAGGTACAAGGGGTCACTGTGCCGTCTTCTGATTGAGAAGGAACATTAATCCATATGTATTTTGGTTTGTGTATTTGTCTAGAGAATCAGGACATAATTAATACATCAGTCACACAGCTCATTGACTTAGAAATTACTCTCCTGGTGAAACATAATCCAGGGTGCCCGGGGTGCCCTGGCTCTTACATTTCAGGGAGGAAAAGATCCTAGATAAGAAGTAACTTTCTTTGGGAAGATGCAAAAATTTAATAGGGGAGGATGTGTAACAAGGTTGTAAGTTAAAATATTAATCTAGATTTTCTCTGTACGTTCTCTTTTCTCTCCCCTTTACTCCCTGAAGAGCATCCTCTATTCCCTAAATTACCCAAAAGCCAAAGCAAAGCTTCAAGGGAACAACCTCACCTCAGGTACAGACATTTAAGTAACAGTGTAAAATCTTACTTGTAGGCTATACATTTTTTCTTCTAATAGGAACTGGATAACCCAGGACCTGGGGGAGAGGAGAGAGGAGTGGAGTGTGGCTCTTTCTGACAAGTGGAAGTCAGAGGACGCCTGGGTGAAGAGGACTAGGGTAGAAGGAACTCAGAACTGTTCTTAGGTGTGGACTTCGCCCACAGAAACCTAGCACCTAAGAACGGCCTGCCACTTGACAGCCCTGGACATTTGTCAGAAGGAAGTTTGAGTCCTAAACTGTTGTTAGAGACAGGTGATTTGTGCGTGAGTCAAATTAGAGATATCTAAAACAGAATATGGGCTGAGCTGTAACTTATTTCTGGGAAATCTTGAGGGTAAGAGAAACACTAACTACAAGCTTTGGTGGCAGAGCCAGGAGGTGTGATTGTGCAGGGGCTGGTCTCTGTGCACCTGGAGGTTGTTGGGAGGGGATTGGAGGCTGTCCAGAGTCCAGCCCGAAGGGTTGTCTGGGGAGTCTAGAAAGCCTAAAAAGAAAGTCAGTAGAATTATTCTCCCAGATACACCCAGCTGCAGAGGGAAATTCTGCAAACTACTGCTGTGAAGAAAGAGGCATCAGGAACCAAAGGGAAAAGTGCTCAGCAGGAAATCTGTGAAAAGCCATTAAAATGCCTCAAGAGAGAAAGAATCAAGTCTAAACATCTGGCACAGAATAGCAGAAGTTCAAATATTACTCTCTCCTCTACCTTTTCCCACTTCAACCTTGGTGGGAAAGCTAACCAGCAGGGGTTGAGGAGGGGGGAGGGTGAGCACAGAGAGAACAGGACTAACCAGCTATGCCCTGATTTCCCACACAGCCTGCAGTGTCTCGAACCAAGGGAAGGAGATTTAACACAAGTAAGCATCTGTGGCACGAGCTGACAGCAGGGTGGTCTATTACCTAAAACTCAGAAAGAAGTTCATGACTTTGTTGGAGTTCTTATCTAGTGGCAGGACAAAAATAAAATTGTGTTTTAGTTTGCTAAGAATTGTGCGTTTTTGGTATACAGTTAAATATGATTGCTATTCTTCCTTATCCAGATCTGCACTTCCTCAAGGGCAGAGCCACATAAATGCTGGAGAACCTAGCCCAAATCAGTATTGAGGTGACTTGAATTTCTCCTGGGCGAGTTTATGTTTTCAGGTGGCATTTGCTGGACTGGTGACATCAACTGGGATCCTGATGGAGCCAAAAATAACATGTCTTCATCTACTCTCCTTCCTCAGGTGCTGGGTTCTGGAAACAACATTTTGTCTGGTATACCACCCACGGATTCAGATGGCCTCATTCTATCAATGGAATAATTACTGAATAAATGTCCTGATAATATGGTGTGTCCCATCAATGCTTGGGACTTCTGAAAAAATGAGGCATTTCCAATGGTAAGCACTGACCTAGCACAGCCTCTGAGACCCCAAAGCTAACAGAGGCATGCTGAGTGTAGGTGCCACAGAAAAACTCCAGATGACTTTCCACGGGCATCTAGAACACTTCCAGGTGAGACTTAGCAGGACAAAGTACTTAGCCCTGAAATCTCTTTAGACATTTACTTCAGAAAGACAAAATCATTTTATTTTAGGATGTCAATTATTTTAAATTTTGATATCTTTTTGTCTTTAACTTCCAGAGACTTTTGATCATTAGGCTTTTACTTTGTATGAGATTTTGATAGGATATTAAAATTTTGGGACATCTCAGTACATATTTGTTGAATGAAGGAATGAATGAATATTTAACTCAGAAGTCACCTGCTTGGAAAATCATTTTGCTTTACATCTTACTTTATGAATTCTTTTTAACTAAAACACATCAAGAAGTGACATTTAGATATCTGGGATAATACAATAAAATGCATTGACTTCTAATTCCTAAAATAGCCTCCTATTATAACACAAAGCATCAATTACATTTAAATACATATTGTAATCTAGAAAAACAGAAATAACATGTTTGTATAGGAAATCTACTTTTTTAATATACTAGAGCATCAGTGAGAATTTTAATCCTCTCTTAAGATAAAGAGAATAATTCACTGACTTAAAATTAATTATTTGCTTAACTACCTAAAAGATCTGAAACTTTTCCTTGACTTTAAATTGCTCTTGTGATACAGAGTCTTGATTTCTGAAAGCAGCTCTTTTGCGTAATAAAGAAAGCAAGCAGGAAAAGAAGTGTGTAGAGAAACTCTCCTTAATGCTGGAGTTTTTATACCACACCCCATAAATTGTGTTATCCAAGGTCAAATTATTTATAAAGAAGAACACTGCTGCAAGGAATTTTTAAAGGTACAAATTAGTTAACATGTGCTGTGTTAATAACATCTAAAAATACTCCAAACATTTTTTCCATTAGCACTTAAACATCTGTTGGTATATACAAAGATTCCCTTGGATTCCACAAAAAATTAAATGAAATTTACCTGAAAAGATTCTAGAATATGACAATAGACTACTATTAAGATAATTGCCTGAAAATGGTAATGTCAATCAGCCAATTAGATACTTTGGCACCAACCAATGTTTTGATATTTATAGGTTTTATCTTCTTGATACCAATAAATATTCTTAAAAGAACTACAAGTAGAAGATAAAGACTACCAATAAAATATTGATTGGGATTTAATATTAATATCAACAATCCACAGAGTGACCAAAAATCTTATGTAGCACTAATGGCAGTAACCAGCCTTTCAAAGTTATGTGGCATTAATGTAACTATTGATAAATCATTGCTATATTCATAATTTCTGCTTATTGCAAAATAGTTTACTAATATATTGTCTATAATAGCTAAGTAATGGATTATGTTACAGTTAATCACAACAACAAATTATTTATTCTTCAAGCAGCTTCTTAATATCTTGTATTGTCAGGTACTATGCTAAATAATGTTTGATTGATTGATTTAGGACTTAGATTTAGTGATTAAATTTGATGGTCAGAGATAAGAAATAAAAAAGCCTGAGTTGATTTCCAAAGTCTCAACTTGAAAAGCTGTGTGAATGGTGATGCTATTCACTGAACATCAGTTATTAGAGTCATTAGAGTTATTAGAGTTATTAGGATCTGTTTGGAGGGATAACACAAATATGATCACTGCCTGTGGAAACTCAGTCTTTGGAGACCAATAGGCAAGAGAAAGAATTTTGGAGAGAAGAACATAAATATTAACTCAGCCAATAAATGTAAATATGTGATACAATTGAAATAAAATTAGCTATATAATAATGGAAAATATCTTAATTTATGTCACACTTTATTAAAAGTGTATATGTATATTTCTAAAGTTAGTCATTTAGCAAATATGTAACAAGAATCAACAATGTTAATGGTATATTCCTTTGTTGGGAGTAACCTTCCTGCTTCAGCAGCAGGCATACTTAAAAGTCACTGAAATAGGCACATTTGTGTGGGTGTTATTTGAGAAGCTCCTGAAAAAAAAAACACAATGTTCTTCTTGAGATACCCTAGACCCTGAATTTCAGCCTTAAAGATATCTTCCCCTGGGGCAAACATTGTATATTTCAGGTAAACTCTTGTAAACTACATACATAGGGGGGATGGTGGAGGGAAGGAAGAGATCTACAAGTTTATCCCTTCATCCCTTTCTCTCTCTCTTTCTCTCCTTCCTCCCTTCCTTCTTTCCTTCCTTCCTTCCCTCCCTCCTTGCCTCCTTCTCTCTTTCTTCTTTCTCTCTCTTTCTTTTGAGGTGCCAGCTGTTTTTTCTCACTGTAGAATACAGGGGCAGGCCTAACCCCTAAGAAGGTAGCTTATTAGTGGTAAAAGAAGAACTAGACTCTTAGTTTTGTGTGTTATTCTAAGTGGCTCTATTCTAAACTTCTAGGGAAGATACAATATCTTTACACCATTTTTCCGGTTTTATTTTGAATAAACTGTTAATTCAGACCTTATATTGAAGTTTTTGTACAAAATTTTCAAGCTCAAACTGTTTCTCATTTTGTATAAATTCTACCTAGAAGCTGACATCATGTGTCTGATTTGTGGAATTTTTTTTTATTTTCTTGTACTTATGTGAACATTTTTGAGAAAACTTTGGAAAAGCTAAATTGGAATTTAGTAGACAAAAGTAATTTTGAACTGTAGATATCGATTTGATTTTGAACTCTGACAATTTCAATTATATTGTTCAGATTGTCCGTTTCTCTTTGTCTGCTATTGACAGAGGTCTTAAAATCTCCCATTTATTGTTGGTATATTTATTTGAACTTTTATTTCTGTCCATTTTATGAGGCTATCTTTTTTTAAAGATTTTATTTATTTTTAGAGAGAGGGGAAGGGAAGGAGAAAGAGAGGGAGAGAAACATCAGTGTGTAAGTTGCCTCTTATGTGTCCCCAGTTGGGGATGTGGCTCGCAACCCAGGCATGTTTCCCAACTGGGAATCGAACCAAGGACCCTTTGGTTCACAGGCTGGCACTCAACCCACTGAGCCACACCAGCCAGGGCCTGAAGCTATCTTTTTAAGAATATAGGATTTAAAATTGTCATGTATTTCTTATGTATTTAATCTTCTATCACTACGAAACAGATCTCTGCTAATGCTTGGTAAAGGCCACGTTGTAATACATTAGTATAGCTACACCAGATTCCTTGAGAGTTATTCTTATGGTACATCTTTTCTACTTTTTCAATTTCAATCTCTTTTTTCTTTTCCCTTATAGAAAAAAATACAGTGGATAGTTTTAAAATTAACATGACAATATTTTCCTTTCATTTAGATATACATTCCATTTACATTTAATGCAACTACTGATTGACTTCAGTTTACATCTAACATCTTACTATCTTTTTCCTGACATGTTCAGTGTGTTTTCTCTCTTTTTTGCACCTATAGGAATAATGAAGTATTTTGATATTATTCACTTTTGGCTTGATTAGATTGCTAGTTATACATTTTTTCACTATACTTTTAGTGATTATCCAATAACAATATCATCATTGCAATAGCACGCCTGATTTAATAAGTTCTGATATAATTTGGATTAGTTTGCAATACACTTTGCAAATAATGCTAGGACTTCAGCACTTTCCAATTCTGTCTACCAACTTGCATCTTTTGTGTTATTGTGGTTAGTTATTTTAATTTTATGTGTATTTTAAATCACGTAAAATTAATCACAAGGCATTATAGTGCTTTTTTTTCTGAATGGTCAAAATTTAATTTTCCCCATTTTTTCCATTCCTATTTTTCTTTATTACTGTCTACCTTTCTGTGATTTCTGTGATTTTTCTATTGCCTGAAATACTCCCTACAGTATTTATTTTAATGCAACCTTGCTTGTGGTTATTTGCTACAAATGTATTTAATTAGCCCTCCTTTTAAAAAAGAATATTTTTACTTGGTGTAGAAATCTGGGTCGGCAGTTACTTGCCCAGCAATTTTTAAAGGTGCCATTCTATTGTTTTCTGCCTTTCTTTATTTCAGTTGAGAAGTGAACAATTAGTCTATTGTGGCTCCTTTTATAGTGCTTTAATTCTACCTACTCTTAAGATTTTTTCTTTATCTTAGTCATTAATGTTTTTACTATAATGTACCTAGGTACCTAGGTATTTCTTACTAGGGGCTTATCATAGCTCTGATTCTGTTAATTTTTTCCACCAGTTTTGGAAAATACTCTGTCATTATCTCTTCAAGTATTGTGTCTACAACATTCTCTTTCTCTCTTCTTTCCTGTTCTGGGATTTCCAAATATATTCATTTTGACATGCATTTCATGACTTGTATGTATTAATATCTTATATATTTTGTTTTTCTTATTCTTTTCTCTCTGAATGCAACAGTCTAGTTTTTTTAAAGTAATTTAACCTTAAAAATAAGTGTCATTCAATAGAAATATAATGTAAGCCACATACAATTTAAAATTGTCTATTAGCTGTTATTTCAAAAAGTAAAAAAGAAACTATTGAAAATAATGGAGTGAATCAAAGAAACTGTGGTACATTTACACAGTGGAATACTATGCAGCAGAAAGAAAGAAGGAGCTCCTACCTTTCACAACAGCATGGATGGAACTGCAGGACATTCACTTGCTAAGTGAAATAAGCCAGGTGGTGAACATAAATACCATAAGATCTCACCTATAAACAGAACCTAATCAACAAAACAAATAAGCAAACAAAATGAAACCAGAGACATGGAAATAAACAATAACCTGACAGTGACCAGAGGGAAGCGGGGAGGAGGACTGTGGGGGAAAGAAGGGGAAGGGTGGTCAAGGAACATGTGTAAAGGACCTATGGACAAAGCCAAAGGGAGGTAGGACTGAGGGTAGGAGGTAGGGGTGGGTAGGGCAGAGGAGAATAATGGGGGGAAATGGGGACAACTAGAACTGAGCAACAATAAAAAATTAAGAAAGAAAATACTGGTAATAATATATTTTAACCCAAAACAGTTCTTTTAATATTTTATCAATGTGACAATATTAATGAGCTGCTTTACATTATTTTGTACTAAACCTTTGGAATCCAATGTGTACTTTATACTAACAGTGCATCTCCATTTAGAACAGCCACTTTCTAAGTGTGCATGTCTATTGTCTATCATTTTGGACAGCACTGGTCTAGATAGTCATCTTCTCACTAAGAATGTCTCTACTGTTGAATTATTACTTTCAAAAACTTCAAGTCTGTAATTTACATTTGATTCTTTTTAAATTATTTTATTGTTGTTCAATTACAGTTGTCTGCATTTACCCTCCACCACTCCCCCATACCCCAGCCAAACCCACCTCCCTCCTTTGCTTCCTCCACCCCCTCCCAACTTGGTTTTGTCCATGTGTCCTTTGTAGTTGTTCCTGAAAATCCTCCCCCTCCCATTATCCTGTCCCACTCCCCCTCTGGTTAATGTCAGATTGTTCTTACTGTCAATGTCTCTGATTATATTTTGCTTGCTTTTTTCTTTTGTTGATTAGGTTCCAGGTAAAGGTGAGATCATATGGTATTTGTCCCTCACCACCTGGCTTATTTCACTTAGCATAATGCTCTCCGGTTCCATCCATGCTGTTGCAATGGACATTTGATTCTTCTAAGAGCTTTCAGTTTTCTGGTAGAAGCTTTTATTTTACTACCTATTTACTGGAGCATATTAATCACAGCTATTCTGAAATAATTATCTAAGAACTTCTGCAGATCACCTGTAGATCCGTTTCTACTGTTCACTTTCATTACTTTTGGTTTCTTTCCTTGGTATTCCTGGTGGTGTTTTACTGAACTCCAGACAATATATGAAAAATTGCACAGGCTTCCTCCATAGCAGATTTCCCTCATCCTATGGTGGGCTGTTAGAGCAGGAACTTCTCTCTGCAATTCCACCACTTACTGGGTTGAAGTATTATTTCCCATTTATAAGAGTCCAGACACCTTGTGTTAACTCTCTACTTTTAATGTGTAGTCTCCCAGGAACTGTGAGAGTGTATGGGTGGGATTTTCATCATGATCCTCAATTTTGGTAGGACTAGAGTTCCAGTTTTTATCTCCTTGGCCCTTCAGGCCCTGGATGCCTCTGACACTCCCCAGTGTGTTCACACAATTGTTGCCGATGTCTTTATAGTTCTTCTCAGCTTGAGTATTAGTCCACTACAAACTAGTCTCTCATAGCTAGTAGCGAGTATTTCCAAATCTTATATGTCACTTTTTATTGATTCATATAGTGGAAATCAATAAAGTTCCTAATATTATGGGATAGTTTGTAAATTCCAAGAGGATAAACTTGTTGATATTTTGGTTAATGTTTTCTCATAATTTCTAATATTATTTTATTGTGATCAGGGACTAGTTCTATCTCATAGAATTATCAAATTATGAAGAAAAGAAGCACTTCCATCTTCTTAGAAGTAAAAGAAAAGAAGTTTTGTCATGATGGAAAAGTAAATTTTGGATATAGTCAGAGGAAAGTGAGTTCCTACTGGGTGTTTTCTATTTTGTGCGTAAAGTAGGAAGCAAGGACAGTGTCTGAGAGTAGTTGAGTTATGGCAGTATATTACTTTTCTCTTGTTCAGCAACACAGTACCACAAATTTAACAGTTTAAAACAACACACACTTATTATTTCAAAGTTTCTGTGGATTAGCAGTCTGGGTATGGTTTAGCTGGACTCGCTGCACAAGATCTTACCCAGCTGAAATCAAGGCATTGGCAGAACACAGATTCTCTTGCAGAGGTTTTCGCAGGAAAGATTCAGCTATTAAGCTCATTCAAGTGGTAAGCCAACTCCATTTCATTACGTCTGTAGAACTCGTGGATACTTTCTTCTTCAAAGCAATCAGGAAAATCTCTCTGACCTCTAGACTCTCTTTTAATGGGATCGATTGGCTAGGTCAAGCTCACCCAAGATAATTTTTCCTTTGATTAATTTAAAGTCACTGTTTAGAGACTTTAATTACATCTGGAAAAGCCTTTCATCATGGCTATACCCTTATTGGTTAGAAGCAAGGTACAGATCTCACACTTAAAAGGATAGATTATGCAAGTGTATAGATGATTGAACAGGGGCAAGGCTATTTTAGTGTTCTGACTTCTGAAGGTGCTATACAAGTTTTAAGATAAGAGCAAAGATTTGGGGTCAGTCACTCTAAAGAATGTTAAGGAGAGATAACTATTTAGTATTATTTGGGGGCATTGTTATATGTTTATCTAAGAAAGAAGACTACACATTTATAATAGCATTAAATATGTTTTTAATGGTACAAATTCTCCTATCAAGAGATGGGGTGTGCATTCCTTCACTTGAATCTGGACTAGCTTATGACTCACGTGTAATCATAAAATTTGGCAGATGATACTGTGTGACTCACAAGGCCAGGCTAGGATAGGTGATATGCCTGTACTTTTTGGACTATAAGATGCATTCCCCCTCAAATTTGGGAGGAATAATGGTTGTTAATGTTGCTGTTGGGTTCTGTTTACATTTACATTGATGAAATATTATGTTACTTATGTTATTAAATATTTTATCACATTTTTTGCTTCAAATTTTTTTCCTGTTTTCCTCCTCTAAAACCTAGTTGTGTCTTATGGTCCAAAAAAATACAGCAGATTCCTCCTGGGGTCTCAATAAACTATGAAAGAAGTTCAACTTTTTGGAGATTTCCATGCTGGGACAAAGCCCAAACTACATGGAGAGACTCTGCATAGATTCTCTGGGTAACAACCCCAGCGGAGGTGACAATCAATAGCTAGAGTTAATCACCAGGCATATAAGTGAAAGTCCCTTCATAGGATTTCAGTGCCTAGCAGTTAAATAACTCCTCGGTTGTTAAGGCTTTCCTGCTGAGGCCCTAGGTATTAAGGAACAGACATAAGTCATTCCTGCTGTGCCCTGTCTGAATGCCTGACCCACAGAATTTATAAGTATAATGAAGTAGTAGTACTGGGATACCGAACTGTCATAATTTGTTAGACAACACTAGTAACTATAATGGGCACCAATTTGAAGATAGTGTGATTTGCTCCACTATAACTAGGAGTCTAGATGTAGCACCTATTTTGAGAAAAACCATGAAAGCAGTTGTGAGGAAAATCAGAACTTTTCTGGATGCTTTACATTTATTTTATGATTTAAAATTGTGTTTTTTTTAATTGCATATGGCAGAGTGTGAGGGGAAGCATATGTACATTAACTTTAGTGTCTGTAAAGGTCTTAACCCAATTTAGAATATAGCAGGTAAGAAGATGACATACAGATGGATCTGGGGTAAATGTGTTACAGATAAAAGCCACGGTGAACATGGAGTTGAAGATTTTGGCAAATGAGTGAAAGGAGCATCAGTGGAATCTAGGCTGAATGATATCAGTGGGCTTGGTCAAATGTGGCAGTGAGTAGGTGGTGGTCATGAGGACAAATGGCTTGAAGGCCCCATGCCTTAAAGAACAAGGTTTTTAAATGAGTAAAACAGCAATGCCCTAGAAATACAACTGTGCTTGTAGAAAAATGCTGATACCACTTCCTCACCCTGGTTGGTATGGGGTATGAGGGAAATGAGACCATCTGTGTAAGACAGATGTGGCGGAAATAGTATTCTTAGAAGAGAACATATTTTCAGTTAAGGGCAAAAAGTAACCGAGTTTGTTACCAAAAACATAGACCCAGAAGATGTTTGGAAGATTAAGAGAGTAGTGAGAGTTTGTGTCAAAGGAAAAGAAGCTTGAATTATGACGATGAAAGTATAGCACAGAAGCAAAAACAGTTACAGCACAGTGGGCTTAACTGACTACACAGTTGCCAAATTTCTGGTCGGGCAGTAAGCTTGAGGACTGGCAGAGAGTCAGTCACGGTCTAGATTACTTGTAGTTGCAAAGAGTCCTAGAATGGACACGGTGAAACCATAAGCTAAATGTGGTGCCAGGGCTGAAGCCGTCTGTCAAAAGAGCAGGTGCCTCTGTTGAATGGTAAGATGGTTGGGATGTTACGTTCTTGGATAAACTTCATGGCTAATTATATCTTTTATTAATGTCAGATGACTATGTTTGCTTTGAGAACTTTGTTTTGAATTCTATTATTAGTACAATTATCACTTGTATGCATTGCTTGCTTTCAAATAATGCCCAATTTTTAAATTCATAGTCACAAAACTTTCATTTTAGCGTGGTTCATATA
Source organism: Carollia perspicillata (assembly GCA_004027735.1). Taxonomy (NCBI): domain Eukaryota; kingdom Metazoa; phylum Chordata; class Mammalia; order Chiroptera; family Phyllostomidae; genus Carollia; species Carollia perspicillata. The sequence continues at coordinate 671 of PVKM010005897.1, read as the reverse complement.
AACTACAAATAATTTTAATCCAATTAGAAAACGTTTGCTTTTACTTTAGGATGAATTTCAGTTTCATTTACCTTTTGAAATGGTTAGTTAGCATTTGTGTCTGCATCAGAGTCTCTTCCTCCTGCTTATTTACATATTCTTGCTATTTCCTTTGTTGTTGTTGCAGTCTTTACTTCTTTTTTTTGCATTCAGTTAACATGTCTTTTGTATTTTTTTATTTTATTTTAATTGTTATTCAAGTACAGTTTTCTTTTACTCCCGTCTCAGTCCAACCCCCCCCCCCGACAGTGCTCCCCACCTCCCTCCCATTTCCACCCCCCTTAGTTTTTGTCCATGTGTCCTTTATACTTGTTCCTATAATCCTTTCCCTTTTTTCCCTGAAATTCCCTCCCCTCTTCCCTCTGGTTACTGTCATCCTGTTTTCTATTTCAATGTCTTTGGTTATATTTTTCTTGCTTCTTTGTTTTGTTGTTTAGGTTCCTGTTAAAGGTGAGATTGTATGGTATTTGTCTTTTACCGCCTGGTTTATTTCACTTAGCATAATGCTTTCCAATTCCATCCATGCTGTTGCATAGGGTAGGAGCTCCTTCTTTCCTTCTGCCACATAGAACTCCATTGTGTAAATGCGCCATAGTTTTTTGATCCATTCATTTACTGATGGGCACCTAGGT
>PVKM010005896.1:23883-46268 GCA_004027735.1 Carollia perspicillata | reverse complement strand
GCCATTACAGCTCGCCGCCAGGACACACCGCGTCACAGGCCAGGGTGCTCTGGAGCCTCGCCGACACACACTGGGCGTTCAGAAGGCGGGTCCGTGGGGGCACTGGAGCGCCTGACGTGGCTCAGGGCGGGCTTCCGACTGTGACGTTCTGACTGCCACGTGTGTAGAAAGATCAGCTTGTCGGGGATGGGATCCGCTCCTTTCTAAATCGTAAGTCAAGGGAAAGCGCTAAAGTTACATTGACACATGAAACAAATTGTTGAGAGTCGTAAAGCTACTATGATCCAACTGAGGGTGAGCTGTTGATAAAATACAAGCAGGCTCTTCACTGTTCCTCGTGCTGTCGGCCGTGCGACGGGTGCGGAGCAGCCCGCACCCAAATGTGAGAAAGGCTGGGGAGCGCGGGCAGGCCTGAGGTTTATCTGGCCGGGTCGTTGGTGCAGGGACAGCAACGAATGCAGCTTCCTGTCAGTACAAAGGAGCACTATTTATGGTAAAACTTGGGTGTGTGCAGCTACGGGTTCCTCTTTCCACAAAATAGGTGAGCAGGTTTCATCTACTTTTCATACGTGCTAAATGCTTTGAAAAGATAAATTCAGATAGGCATCTATAAACACTGCATCTGGATCATTTACACTGCTTTTTCAATCTTCAGCACGTCAAACAAAAGACCACGTGGACTAACACTATCACTTATCACATACCTTCCAGCACTGAAAATATTAAACTGAATGTCTCTCTAATACAATCAAGCCCTGGAGAGAAAGCCACTGGCAGGGAGCACGCGGGCGGCGGAGCACAGCCGAACCGGGCAGAGGACCCTGCGGGGAGGCTGGAGCGCAGAGCCGGCCAGCGCCGCCAGGCCGAGGCGAGTAGCAACAGAGACTTTTTGGTTACAGGCTGGGACAGAACAGACATGGAAGTCAGAGTGTTCGCCACTTTGGAGTCCACGCCCAGAGGAAGAGTCCCCTCGACCCTCTCTGCTGTTACTAACTCTCCACTGAAGACGCCGGACAGAAACCCACGGACACGGCCCAGGACCATGGCTGGGACGCAGAAGGCAGCTAGGAAACAGTTGTTCGATTCGGGGACTGATTAAACATTGTGAAGGAACTAAATCTACAGAATTAATATGCACGTACCAAAAACACACATCACACACACGTAAACAGAAAACAGCTGGGGCAGTCACACAGGCCATGAACAGGAGTGACCTTGGGTGGGAAGCAGGCCAGGAAGACTGGACGAAGAGGAAGGGCGATTCCAGAAGAGGGAGCTTCCCCTCAATGCTTTACACGCTGCAGCATCAAAAATATTCACACACACACATCCTATCTTTAAATATATATGTATACGTACAAGCAAACAGAATTTGAAGTCAGAAGTTCAGATAAAAAATTTCAATTTGGCCTCCAGAATACAATCTAATGTACAGATTTTTGGTTAGGTATCCGTATTCAGGAAATCATTACTATTTACAATGAGCAAATAATGTAATAACGCAGGGTGTTTTTAAAATAAAAAAATGAAGAACAGTCTGAATACATCGCGTATAAAGACCAATGAAATACATACATATAAAGAGCAGGGAAAGGCAACTTAATGAAGTAAAGAAGCTTCCCTCTGGACATAGGCATTCGGTAGTTGCCAGCACGGTGGGCCCCTCGATCCCAGTGCTCTGTGAGGCACGGCGCACGCTAGCCGCTCCCGCACGTGTGCGAGGACCCAGCTAGCCACAGTGTTGTCTGTCCAGCACACTGCCTGTCCTCTCAGCTGAAAGCGAACCTCTAGTAAAGTCCCGTCTGCCTCCAGGCCAGTCACGGGGTGCAGAACAGCACCCAGGCAGTCCCATCGGGGCCTCGTGGAAATAAGCATGTTAGCCCAGCGGCTAGGAGCACACTAAACATTGGTTTGCACGGGCAGATCTACACGCTGTGTCAGATAAAGCACAGTGTGCCTGGCAGCTTCCTCCCAGGGTTAGCATCTGATGGAATAAACAGGCCATTCCCCACCACTCCCAACGATGCACAGTCTGTCTCAGTGTAACGTGAGGTTTCAGACTATGGGCTTTTCCGTCTCACACACCAGGCTGATCAACATCGGAGTGCTGCCTGAAGGTCTGATCAGGTTTTCTCACACCTGACTCTGGGCTACATAAAATGCAGGGGACCCAATGAGTGGGGCAAAGACAACTTTGAAACTATGCCTGGTGACTGCTTCTAAGGTATCTACTGAAGGCTACACCATCTTAGCACGTGTGTGTGTGTGTGTGCCTGCGTGTGCATCCAGTTCTCACCTTTGAAATGATTCAAAAGTATATAATGACTTTTCAAAGCTAATGGCTCTATTTATAAAATTAAATACAAAATATGGTCACGAAAATTTACATGTGACTATTTTTACAGTTGCTGTGTTTCTCATCACTGTTTCCATATTTCTGTCAATGAAATGCAATGCCAATGACTTACACGGCCACAGAAAACCACATCACAGAGTTGGACTCAGTGAAAAAGCTACCTACCACTTACCATCTTTCCTACCCCCACCACGAAATCCCAAACAAAATTTAGAGAATGAACACACTAGTGAATGCTGATGAATCTGAAAATATGGCTTAAAATTTACTTTGGCAGCAAAAGAAATACAAGACAGAAGTATTCATCAATAAATGGTGTTGTGTGGACACCATGAACTTGCTGAAAATGAGCAATCCTACATTTTGGTCTCTTAAATAATAGTAATAGTAACAGTAATAATAACAACAACAAGATTAATACCAAGGTTCTGCAGTTTACCAAAAGCTCAGTTACAAATTCTCCTGGGCGAAACTAATTATTTCATAATTACATACCCTCGAAAAATACAAGCATGAGGTTTTCATATAAATGAAAACACTCAAAGTGGCCTGGCTGATCAAGACAAATGAATTTCCTTTTAATAAAGAAAAACCGGGCAGTCGTCATTTTAAAGGCAGCACTGCACAGCTTATCTCGACTGTTAGGAAGCCATTTGTTTCTTAATGGTTCTCCTCGGCCTGGCACTATTTGGAGCTGTTGCAGGGGAGAAGCCGAGTCTCTCCAGCACTATTAATAATAATTAAACAAATGTCTCTCGAACTCGCAGTGCAGGCCAGACCCTGCCCCTCACTCTGGAAACCCAAAGACTAGCAGAGCGTGGGCCCCGCCCTCCAGGTATGCGGGATCTGATGAGAGAGAGAGAGACCAGCAAACACATAAATTATATTTCAAGGAAGTGCTTTATCTTTTTACAGATAACTGTATTTTTTAGGTCCCGCTGGCAGTCTTCTCCACCATCAAACAGTCTCTTCCTCAGGACGGTGGTCTGTAAGCCCCATCCTAGGCTTTCCCAGCGAAGAGTTTCTCCCCCCTGGACCGCCCTCCTGCCTCTTACAGGGCCCATCTCAAGTGGAGTCGGGACTGTTGGGGGCTTGGACCTGGGCGTCACGCACACCTCGCCTGCCCAGGACTACCCAGGTGCCTTGTGCACTCCCCACCCTCTCAGGACGGGCCCACACTCGCTGTGCATGCCCTCACACATTCAATGCAGACGCTTAGTGCAAAACGCCTTGTGGCCGAGCACTGCACAAGCCTCGTCTTCTCCGTCTGCTCTGGACACCAGCACTCCTGGCCAGGCACGGAAACACCTTTGGGCCCTGCAGGGCGCAGCTCCTCACCAGGCCTGCCAGCAGAGCCCTGCACACTAGACTGTCTCAGCAGCTCGGCTGTGACATCTGCCAACTCACACCCAGACACTCCGTGGGGAAGGCGCTGCTGCTGGTGGGCTCTGATGGACCCGCAGAAATGCCCACGTCACAGCTGTCACGTCACTGTGGCCCACTCCTCACGGCCGAGCGCCGTGGGGCACAACAAACACTCCTCTGCACGGCCCGAGGGCCTACTGAACACGCTGAGAGTGACTGCAGCAAATAGCTTGTTCTGCTCAGGGTCGTTAATAACGTATCTTGTTGCTCAGATAAGGAAATTTTTAAAAAACACAAAAATTAGGGCAACAGTGGGGAAATGTAGAGGAGCCTGAAATCTCTGATACACTGGATCTTCCCCAGACTTCCTTCACGGGCAGCTACACAGTTTCCCCTGCGCCTTTTATGTCAAGCACACGACCAGCAAGGCTGAGAGAGCTAACCGGAAAACAAGAGAGGATGACTTACTGGGCATGCAGAGGGACAGGATGCCGCTGTCTGTGAGGTCCCCGAGGAAGGCACCGGCAGCCCCAGGCAGGGCAGAAGGTAAACACGCAAGCCCCGCCCCCTTCCTCAAAAACTGCATGGAACCCATTTAGGAAGGGGCTGCTGCTGAATTCCAACTGCGCTGAGGTGTCAGCCAACGATGAGGTTTTTGGAATGGGCGGCATGGCCACCTCTCTGTGCACACAGCAGAGGCTATGAAATCCACTGAACGTGAAGCCGACTGCCACAGTCACAAACATGACGAGAGGTGACAGAAAGAGGGAGCACCTAGTGCCAAGGGGACCCCGGGACATCTCTCCAGGGCGCAAACAGTGGACACGACACCTCTGAAGTCCAGGAAAACACGTGTGGACAGCTGGACGGCGAGCAGTGGGCACTTGCCATCGCCTCTCGCACCGGGAGTGGAGGGACACAGGAGGCCAGGGTGCAGGGAGAGCCTCCCGCCAGACCCGCCAGGGCCCCACGAGAGCCGGGGGCTGCGCCGGCCGTCGACGGAACACAAGGAGAACACAAGGGGAACACAATTCAGCAGCCCGGTGACACCTACTGTAAAGCACAGGCACACTCTTAGCAGAATCCCCCATGTGTCGTATTTATTTTTTAATCTAACGGTGGCCTGAACTTGTTATCCGTTTGCCATCACAGGAAGCGAGAGTCGAAAGGAAACCCCCTGATGAGTTACAGGCTCTGCCCAGGCCTCGCCCAGTACCGGTGTCTGCCGGGACCCCACACACTGCCCATTTTGAAAAACGTTTTTACGTTGTCATATCAAAAAGTTAAGTATCCATAAAATACTTGCAAAAATTACTAAGAAATAAGAACTAGGCCTCAAGAACTACTGACTGTAAGGCAGAGGTGTGATTATTCCCTAAAAAAAAAAAAGCAGACGGAAACTTAGTCATAAATCACGTTAATCAGTGGTGTTGCGGCCACCAGAAACATGTCGAATCTTAGCGTCCAACGTGCTGGCGGGTAGTGGCTGCCACTGTGTGTGAGAAATGCGCTAGGTGGTGTGACACGGCCGGGCCCGTCTGTCTCCGGTGCTCTTCTCACAGGCAGTGAGGAGAGAACTGCTCGAGCCACAGCATGAGCTGCACGATCTCTACCCATTCTTAAATCATTTAAAAATAATGAGAGCTTTAGCCTTTATCTAATTAGTGAGTGCCTTCTCGGAACTAGAAAAGCCGCACCATTTAGCCCACGGTTGTTTGGTAAATTGGCTTGGTGGCATGCACGCGAGTGCAGGGTGGCAGTTGCAGCGGCTTGTTCCTGGCTTCTTATTACTTGAATTATAATTCAATGATCACCTTAGATCATGGGCTATTCATAAATCAGGAGCCTGACATCAGATGAAAAATTGTATTAATATATGAAACTTATTATATAGTACAAACTGCTCTCTTGATAAATTACATTGTTCGAACTTGACAATGATTGCATTTAAAACATTATTCCTGTTTGCTGTTTTACAGACTGAACCCTCTTCATGAAAAATTTACAGCGCTCCTCTGTGTTCTGGAGTCAGAGGGCAGTGGCAGCGCGCGCAGGCCGGGCCGTTCTTCAGGCCTGCTGGCAGCCGCGGAGGACGGGCACCCGGCTGGGGGGTGGAGGGGGGGGCCCTGGCGGCGCTCCGGGGGTCTCCGTGCCGCCGCTGCGGAGGTCCTAATTGTCCTCAGCAACAGCGGCACAGTAAATAATAAAATTTTAATTTCAGCTTACTAGATTGCTCTGCTCTCCTACATAGGTGTTTCCAGAGAAATTTATAGTCATAAATGTTTCACAGAAATTTATAGCGCGAGGGGAAAAAATAAAGGGGCAAACCCATGAAGTTTAATTTGAATTGAGGCTGGGCTCCTCAGATGATGCGTCGTGACAAATGCTTTTCGCCAAGGCTGACTGGGTAACTCAAGCTGTAGTTCCATATTATTTACATTAATTACATGAAGGCGGCTTTGTTAATGGTACATTCTGGTGTGGGTCGCAGCGTGATATGCTAATGATCTAAGAAAAATCTGCATCTCCAATATTTATGATAATTTGTAATGGGAAATAGGGTTGCTTTCCTTTCTTGCTCCTCACTGGAATGCAGAAGTCAGTGCAAAGCAGTCTCCGTCAGAGAAGAAAGGAAAAGTTCTAATGGCCGAGACAAGTAAGTGTTACACACAAAGGGGAGACCCCCAGTGCGAGGTGCCGTCACAGCCCGTGACAGAGTGGTAACGTGGCCGTTGCGTGAGGACTGCAGCCCGCGGAGTCGCACGGGAGAAGCACAAGTGTCAAGTGTGGCTCCGCCGCCCGTCACCCAGCACCCTCGGCGAGCGCGAGCACAGGCTTCGGGCAGCAGCTAGCTCACACTGGGCTGCGTTCACTGTATAGAGGGCTATTATGCTAAACGGCATTTCACATTTTTACAAAATCCATCACAACTTTTGAGAAATTTCTAGAAGCACCGTATATGCCCCAAAGATTAAATATGCAAAAACATAATTTATATGTTTTAAACATCAGCGTATTTTATCCATATCATTATCGTTCTCATAAATTATGTCTATACTTATAAAACACTAAAAGAAAAGGTAATTTAACCATTATGGCTTTTCTGAGTATGAAAATGGAAAGGCAGAATTGTCCAAAACATCAAAGATGGCACCTTCCAAAGCCCAAAGCTTCTGAGATCATTCATGTTTAAACCACGCTGCCTCTGTCCCTCGGACTGCTCAACGGTTTTTCAGCGTGTCTCGTCCCACTGTCAGGACTCCGGTTTTGACCTTCCTTCTTGAGAGCGGAGCACCAACCATGCTCAGGTATTTCTGGCATGATGAAGACATGTGTTTTCAAATTAACAATGTCCCTTTGTAATGCAAGTTTGTAGGTAAATGCATCTTATTTCACATAAAAGAACAACAAAAGAATCTTAGCAAAAACCTGTAGAAAGAACATTTTGCCAGTGTTTTGTGCAAAATTAAGAGCTTAGATTCTTATTTATCAGGGCACTCACTTATAACAAGTTACTAATATGTGGGTTTTAAAGCCACCTTTAATATACTAATAGCATGAGTTTCTACAATACAGTTTTCTTTTTAAAAACTGATAACTAGGTTTTCTGAAGACGAGAAATTTAAAATGTTGAGAAAAAAATTAAAGAAGAAATGTTCCTCCAGTCCAGAAACAGCAAATTCGGGCCTAAACGGCCCACCTGGAGTCTGATGAGCAGAGGGCAGCACAGTGGTCACCTGCGGAGGAGCAGAGTGCAACCAGAGAGGCGCGCCAGGGATGCCGAGGGCAGAGGCCATGCTCCAAGTCTCGGGGTCGTCAGAGCTGCCTGGGCAGCGCTGTCTGTCACGGCTCCCGGTGCCGCATTACACGTAGGTAAGAAACATGTATTAGATACATAAAATGTGTACCATCAAGAAGAGCTAAGTAGCTAATATATCTATAGTTTGCATTCACAAACACATGATAATTGAAAATAAGTTGAGGAAAACATAGTATCTAAATTTTAATACAGATTATCTTTTTAAATTTTCACAGGAAAATTAATATATGCCTGTACCATAATAGCTAAAGGTCAGAATTGGCCCATTGTCTCATAAGCTAATATTTATGAGAATAAAAAATATGTTTCTTATAAAATTACCAATATTCATATAGCAAAAATATGAATTTCATAAAAATTCATTCATCTCCAAATAGGTAGCTCATCATATGCTAATTAGCAGAGATATTTCTCAGAGGAAACACTGTAATCAAAGAATTTTAATACCATATAATCTTAAAAATTACCTGATCCAACAGTTATTTTACAACTGACAAAACAAAATTAGGAATGAATCACTGGGGCTGACCCAGTAGAGGGGCCAGGAGGACTGTGCCGGGGGTGCACTCCCCTACTCACCCACCGAAAATACACAGACCACCAAAGTAAACAGCAAGCATTCCAGAAAGTAAATAATGAATAAATCCTGCCACGAAACCCTTCAGAGTGGTCTAACAGTCTCCCTCTACTATACGACCTCCTTCCTAGACTCTCTAAGAGCCAAGACAACCCGGGCCCTGCTCCCCTCTCCAGCCTGATCAGTCGCGAGCTCCCTGCTCCCTGAGGAGCGAGAGTGTGGGCGGCAAACTCTCTGAGGTCCAGACACGGTCCAAGGCACCCTGTCCTGCCTCTGTCTGCAGGGCCCCAGGGAGCAAGGCTGGACCCTCTGAGCAAGAGGCACCACCAGCCAGCACGCCTGCCCTCGGAAGAGAGCCACACCTTCTTTTCCCCTTTGGAAACCATGATTGGGCTTAAATTGTGATAATAAATAAATCTGACTAACCCATTGAACTATAAGTTGACCATGAAATGGTTATACAAGAAACAGAAATCTTACGTGTAATACAAGATTCAGAACATTTTAATGAGCATACTTCAGATGTGAAACAATCCTATGCCCACATAAATTGATTACCATGCCACAAGACCTTAAAAAAGTATTTGCAACTGATCTGTTACAAGGTCCTGGTTATGACTTATAATGCATCCTTCAGAAGAGCTGTTCTGGCTACCACATTACACTCTGTAATTTAGACAAATACATAAACTAACTCCATGTCTTTCTTTGTCCTTGTCTGCTGAATAAGAACTCGACAGACATTTCACCCTGAGAGAAAGTGAAAAAATGAAGTGATGTCTCCCATTTACCTGTTACTAACTCTGTATTTGCAGTCTCAGTAACTCACAGAGTCCAGGAGATTGTTACAAATATACAAAATTCACAGACATTAAAAACTAGCCTTAATTCTAGTAATACTTCTAGACTTTGCTCCTAATTTAAGAATGTTAAAATTATTTTAGTTTGATACAGCTAGTTACCAGCATAAAAAAATTGTCATATTCCTCCCCTCAAAAGTTATGATTATTTCTTATACCTTTTAAATTCAAGGCTAAAAATTTCAAAAACTCTGAACAAAACTATAGCCCACAACAAACGTGTGAGAGTGGGCGCATGCACGGGCACACAGAGGAGCACCGTGCATTCCCGTGCTTGGAAAGCACTGCTCGCCCCTAGTCTCGGACCCAGAGGCTCCTGCCCCTTCCTGCTAACGCGTGCTCACAGCGCGGCAGGCACCGCGCCCGGTACGCGGGGCTGGAGGCGCATGCGCACTGATGAGAGCCGCTCCCTTTCAGGACTGAGGCATGGCCCGCTCCCCAACAGCCTGCTTTCAGTTTGGTTCTAGACGTCCCGCGTTTCTGACAACCTGCCCCAGCTGAACATTCCAGCAAAATGCCCACACCAGTGCCAAGTGCACTTGCGGACGTTTTGCTCTGTGTTGTTCACCCTTGCCGATTGTGTCCTAAATAATAAACTGTGGCCTCCAGCGATTTCTCTCAGGATGTTTATGATGAGAACTCATTCATCTAAATCTGCTGGCCAGTGGAATAAAATAAATCAAGAATTTCCCAAATATAACAATATTTGTGCTCAGCAGATAATTGATGACTGCGGCTGCACTAATTAAAACCCATCTGAGTTCCATCCATCTTGGTCACCAGGGCCCACCGCCACGCAGCGCACCTAGGGCACAGCCTCCTGCCCTCGCGCTTGGGCCACACTCAGGCGGGCCTGACTCCTGGCCTTCCCGTGGAGATGTGGGCATTTCAAGTTAATGCACATCTGTAAGGGACATGCAACTATGCAGCCATTTGGGACAGACCTCTGTCAGAGTGTGCATCATGAAAAGAACACAATTCAATTTTTGCATCAGATGCACTCCCATCACAAAATATACTCTCTGCTTGTGAAGAAAGAAATGTATGCATAACTGTGGTTTTGATAAGTATCTCCAGGACAGGCAGGTGCCTTCCAGATCTTGGTCGGGTGAAGCACAGACCTCGCCCAGGGACACCCGCACAATTGATGTCAGAGCAAGGACAGCATCTGAGTAATCAGCTCTATCAGGACACCTCTGCCGTGAAAAGGAGCGTGCAACAATAACTGCAAACAGTTACTAATGGTAACTTCTCTTCAAAGTGAACCTTACAGGAGGAACCATGACTTTCGTACACATCAACATCAGAAGTAATGCTTAATTGACAGACACACGGAATCCCTGTCCTGGGAACTGCTTGTACTGGCCTCTAAGTCACTGTCCAGAAGCACAGGTTAGATTCTAACCACTCGCTCATCCGAGAGGGGTTTGCAGAGAGCCTGGTGTGGTTCAGACCTCTCTAGGGGCACTGGTGGCACACACCAGATGAAGCCCCCACCCTGGCTGCTGTCCAGAGGCTTCTCTTCGGGGCAGAACGGAGAAGGCCTGCAGGGCTAAGGGCTATGCAGGACTGGAAGCCGGATGGGAGGCGGGGTCCCCAGGGACTCAAGTGTGTGGGGCAGGCCCTCCTGGGACTACAGGGACCTGCCTTTGCTGGGGTAGAAACCAGTGAAGAAAGTAGCAGATAAGGTAACAAACCCAAACCTCCAGTGATTTCTCACACTGGACCCAGGTATGGAGTCTGGCCACCTACGGTGGGACATAGGCTCTGCAATGTCTGCTTGTGGGGCAAAAACAGAAGGGGAGAAGTCAACCACTTGGCTGGAACTTACGGAAATGCGAACTCTAACGGTATCTTAAACATTAAGAGCCATATACTAGAGTGCCAGGAGTGACACATCAAAGGGACCAGGAAACAAACAAATCAAATGAAGGGAGACAATGGGTGACAACAAGATCTGCCCTTTAAAGAGGAGATCAAAAGATTTTTTTTTACTTGTTATGTTTCAGCTGAAATATTTTTAAAGTATAGATAGATAAAACGTATTTGCACCTTTAAGTAAAAGTGCTGGAAATGCTATGTATTTGTGTTCACCTAAAAAACTCTCTCTAAAAAGTCCTTCAACTTCCAACAACACAGACATATTCAAAGAAGCAGTGTACCATTACTCCTGATGTCTACACTACACCCACACTGCACCTACGCTACACCTACACTACACTGACACTACACCCGACACCTACACTGCAGCTTTGGGTACAACTTCATGAATGTGGCCATTGTTTTTACTATGATTTTAATGTACTGCTTGATGCCCAAAAGATTTTCTTCCATAATGATTAGCCTGGTTAAGGACAAAAATTACTTATTCGCTAAAAAAATATGCCATGAACAGCAAAAATACAATGTTTTCATTGTTAACTTATCTCACATGCACTAAATGGATGTCAACAAACCAACTCTTCAACATCCCACAGCTTATAGATGGGTTAGAATGGCCAGTTTCAATCTTCCTCCTCTTTGGCAATCAGCACTCCTTGCCCGAGAAAGCACGCCAAGATTTCTGAGCGCCTGCACAGCCTCCTGCTCAGGACCACCCGGCTGGGACCGTCACTGTCCTGGTAGGGCCCCGGCAGTGTCCAGGGGCATGCTGAAGACTGAAGAGGGTGGGCACCCCTGCGGCCTGCTCTCCTCATGGTGGTGGTGGCAGCGGCAGTGGGGGTCCTACTGCTCCCAGTCCCAACCCTCCTGATGCCAGACCCACCAGCCAACCACCCCGCTCCACCCCCAAGCAGGACGGCACATGGTTCCCTCACGTGGGCACGCCCGGAGACTTTCAGATGGGCTCTCATTTCCTCCTCACGAGGCCTCCAGAAGGCAGGTACTGGGACATGGACACTGTGATGAGCGGAGCAAAGTGGCTTGCCCGGAGTCACACACATCACGGTAGGGATCCAGTGTGTGACTGAGCCCCACCGTTGGCCACTTCAGGATGAGGCCAAGTTTCCAAAGCAGGGCACACTGCATGTGTCTCTGGAGGCCATCACGGTTGCACACACGTGATGAAAACAGAGGCCCAGGGTCCAGAGAGCGGGGACAGGAACCAGGTCCGCTCCATTCCAGTGGAGAACTCCCCTCCCTGACGCTGGGGCAGGGCCATGCTTCCTGTGGCTTTGGGGGTTGCAGCAAGGAAGTCGGCACCTCAGGCTTCTGAGTGACTCCTGTGACTCGCTTTCTGCTGACCACAGCTTTATGGCTTGGAGATGCATAGTGTGACAGTATGAAATAGTTGATCGAAACTACCTAGTTTTACTTCGCCTACTTCTTCTGCAAAAAAAAAAACTGAAGCAGAGGATACGACGCTCATTGAAACCAATGATTCAATGGTACAATGTGGGTAACTATTACTGAAACTGAGCACGTCATTGTCCTGGTCATGGAAATATGCCATGCCTGCACGCACACAAACACACACCGCCTGAACCCACAACCACACCGTGAGTGCGGACTACCGGTCGCCGGGTGAGGGGTCCCGATCCACGTAAACCAGGGACAGGGCTGACACTCCCGCAGGGAAGCCACACACAGACGGAGGCCCCGTCCCTGGGAAACAAAAGGGCCTCCTGGGGCCTGCACATGGTCCACGGGCTTGCCCACCGTGGGTACTCCCAGCCTTCCCGCACTTCCCTGCCTCCCTTAGGTTAGTCACCTCAGGTGCACGACCTTCCTTTCTCGCAAAGCAGGTTTTATTTCCTGCAATATCTGCTAAACGTTTCTAAAATTTTAGTGTGCTCATCTCCTTTGAAGAACCACAGCCCTGGCTGGCGTAGTTCAGTGGGTTGAGCGCGGGCCTGCAAACCAAACGATCATGTTTCGATTCCCAGTCAGGGCACATGCCTGGGTTGCAGGCCAGTTCCCAGCAGGGGACACATGAGAGGCAACCATACATTGATATTTCTCTCCCTCTCTCCTTCCCTTCCCCTCTAAAGATAAATAAATGAAATCTTAAAAAAAAAAAAAAAAGAACTGCAGAACACTCTAAGCATGCCCTGGGAATGGCTGGCACCAGCTTCAACTGTGGGCCCGCATCTTGGGACTGAGGCAAGGGCTGCAGTGCCCCACGATGCCTGGGCCGGCGCCCTCCAAGGAGGGGCTTGCAAAGCGCTCCTCCTGGCTTTCAGACGCCTTTCAGGCAGAAAGTGCCACATCAGTTCAGGCTTATCATGCTGTACTGTATGCATGTTTTAAGGCAAGTATCTCTTTTGGACACAGAGGAATTTGAAACTAGAAAAAGACATAAAACCTCTAAGTTGAGCTCCTTTGTCAAAAGTGCAGCTGAGAGACCCCAGTCAGTGCACACACAGAAAAAAGCCTTAAGTGAGAGGGACAGAAAGTGCAATGTGCAGTAAAGACTCCCAGTATGAAACAAGGATGACAACGGGTCCCTTCACAGGTAGTGGGGTTTCCTTGTCTTTTATTGCATTTACAAATGCCATAAAATAACATGATTTTTAAATTACAAAAACTCTCTTTCCTTGGAAGGGTGAGGGGTCAGGCTGGGAGAACCCTCTCACTGAAGCGAGCAGACACGGAGCCTCAGATGGGACGGTGAATGCACCGTCCCTGCCGTGACGTCCCCCTTTCCCACGACACGCAGCCCTGTGCGACACGCAGCCCTGTTAAAAATACAGGGTGGCCATAGGAGCACCTGCCTCCCCCTGGACTTCAGCTGGCAGTTTCCTCCTCGTGTTTAACACTGGACAGAGGGAATTTTCTTACAGTCTTCAGTGACAAAAATGCAAACCAACAGGGCTCCTCACCCATGGGGAGAGCCCCGGAAACCTGCACCCCCACCCCCCACATTCTGAGCTCGGGGTTTGTGGACTGAAAGAAAGAACCTGGGGATGGCAGTGTGAAGTGGGGAGAGGTCTGCAGCAGAGCTGGGAGGTCAAGGGCTTCCCAGCTGGAGGCTGGGGAGAAAACCGCGTCGAGGCTGCCCAGAGAAGGGCGGCCTAACCACAGGTGGGACCGGAGCTGCACCTTCCGCTAGGTCCTGCCCCTTCGCCTGTGCCACTTAAGCCTTGTTCAGCAACATTTGTGCTTCGGGTTGTGGGCGGAAACACCATTGCTCTGGTTTTGTTTTTGGTGATTTTGCTTAAGTTTTCCTAGCAAAGAATATAAAACTGTAAGTATAAATGAAATTCGCCCTCTGCTGCACAATAAAATAATTGGTTACTTAGTCCATGAAGCTCAGACGCCACCGGCAGAAGACCCTGAAGAGTGTCACCAGAAAGTCCTGGTGGCATGAACAGAAAAACTGTGCACACCACATTTGAAGAAAAAATTATTGGAATAGTGTCTAAAAATGTTCATTACTTAAAGGGAAGTCGTTACTCTTTAAAAAGGCCTTGAACCCCGAAGAAGCTCAGACTGTAAGAAAGGGCTTCTTACTGAGACGCCCTCCAGCACTGTAGCCGAGCCGGGGCTGCTTCATGCTGTTTGGAAAAATTCGTAAAATTAATGGAGATCGAGGCTGCACGACCATATTCTTATGTCTTTCAAAGATTTATAAGATGGTATTAGGATTTTTGAACATTCACATTTCCTCCTCTGATTTAGTAGCATCTCTCAAAATTAATTCCTACTGATTCATGAAGTTCATCAGATAATTTCCTAAACACCGCATGCTGCATGGAAGACAGCCGAGTTGATACGCACTTATTTAAGGAACTATTTTACTTCAGTTTTGAGCTCCTACATTTACCAGTTCCTCTGCTGCTCTGGGACCTCATTTTCAAGTGTGTGGGCATTTCCCCCGTATTAATAACCAGTTTAAAAAAATCAGCTTCGTAGTGCAACTTCTTTAAAACTAATTTCATTAATTTTATCTCTCTTCTCATTTATAAATGGATTTGCTTGTAGTCTGGTACTACTTGTTTTTCTAATACTCCTGTAAAAGACCTCTTAATTCAAGATAACACCTTTGGAAAGAATTAACTCAGGCTGTTTTGTTTAAACTCAACCTTTTTCTTGCAAAACTTCATTATGCATTTTAGAATTTTCTTCATATGGTTTAGAATTCACTTAAACTTCTAGTTAGATCATGGTTCCTTTTTTGTTGTTCCAAGGATTTAGAAATATGACAAATTATATTTTTTCTCCTTTTTTTGAATGCCAGTAAAAAGCAAAAATAAATAAGAAATTAAGTGAGAATTCAAAGTATTTCTGACTTGCTATATCAGTAAATTCTTACTAAAATGAACTAAAAAAGTAAGCTACTCTCTATTGCATGGTTTTTAAAAATCATGTTTCTATAATGCTCTTCCAAACTGAAAAGCTGTGGAAACCAGTCCTTGCCCTCTCCTTACTCCTGGCTTTAAGGAAAAAAGACGTCTCTTCAACGATCTGGTAAACAGCCGACACCTCGGCTGACCCCACGCACGGTCACGCCGCCCAGAACCCCGGGAGCAGAGCTCAGCGTCACCATCGCTTCCAGATCAGGGATACATCCGCGTGTTAGAAACATTCCGTCACAGGGGCGGGTCAAGGCCGACTGGAAAAAGGAAACCTTCCGCGTTCTCCAGGACTCCTTTGCCCTTCGAGTCGCCTCCCAGCCAGGCCTCCTGAAGGCTGCAGAGCGTCCTGTTCCCTGTATATGGGTCACAGATGGCCTGAGCCACACGCTTTCCTCGAGAATCATCAATCAGGATCACTGGGCTTTTCTTCCTCCCGGTACCTCCCTTTCGGGTCTCGCCTTCCAGTTTTCCGCGGGGAGCGCGCCGGCCCCCCATTCCCTCCTGGTCAGACTGCCCAGGGCTGGTCTAACTGGGAACACCTCCTGCTGGCTCACTCCTCCAACTGCACCAGGTCGCACCTTCTGGGCCCCTTCGCATTCCCTCAGAACAAGGGCCTGAAAAAGCACCTCTGTTTCTTTTTCCAGTTTCACATTTTGATGACTCTACACATAGAAATCAGTGTGTGTAATTTTAAACACTCGTATTTTAATGAATTAAATATTTTTAAAGCATCAGGTTTTGTTACGACTGTTTCTTATAAAAGATGCTACCGTTATTTAACATGTGAGTATATATACATCTCCTTTCAAAGGATATGTTGAACATAATTTAATAGCCCCCGTAGCTAAACATCACAGAGAACATTCTGATGAACACATCGGGCAAAGTGACTCTGTCACTCCTCGTGGACACCTGCTGGTGTTGGCAGCATGGACGTGTGCTGCACAGAGGGGACGGGGGCCTCAGGGAACCCCCGGTCCAGGACAGGCCCGCTCTGCAGGTGGGGGGCAAGGCTCTGGCACAGGCCATCACTGGGACCCCACCGTCCGAGGAGATTCAGGGAGGCTTCTGAGAAGCAGACTGCCAGAAGATAAGCAGACTGGCCGCCTGACTCCCCACACGCTGACGGCGTGCCACCCCTGTGTGCAGTGGCACAGCCAGGACTGCCCTGGGGGCTGGGTCCTGGTGCCACCTCGGGGCACAAGGGGAGAAGCTGCCTCAGGCTGGCTAGTGCCCCGCTGTGGCCCTCTGAAGGGAGGCCTGCTCCGGAAGGGCACAGGGTCCCCCTTAGAAGCACCTTCGGGAGTAGTGGGTGTCCACATCCAGGCCGGGGAGGTGTCCGAGAAAGCCCATGTGGGGGTGCGCCCAGGAGGGGCCACACCACAGGAAAAAGATAGGGTTGTGGAGCATCTGTGGCCCATTTTCAGACCCGCTTCAGATGAGGCGAAACGACGGGGTGGCCCCCCACTTCAGAGAAAAGGGACTGCAGAGCAGGAAGGACCTCCCGTGGAAAGTCATGAGGACTGCGAGCGCTGCAAACAGCCACAGCCGGGGGCCCTGGTTGCCAGGTGGGGCCCTGGTTGCCAGGCCAGAGAGCCGCTCCCCAGCCCCACTCCGCTGAGCACCCATGGGAGCTGGCTGGAGACAGGCCGCCGGGGGGCCAGCCACACAGCGGTAGGGGAGGAAGGGAGCCCCTGCCACCTTCGAGGGCTGCTTCTGAGGGGCCCAGGCTGGGGTTCAGTGCCGTGAGAGTGTGGAGAGGAGGGGAAGAAGCCCATCGTAGTGGCGTGTCAGAACTGAAGGCGCCCAAGGTGCACCAGCTCTGTCTCCAGAAAGAGGAGTGCGACGTGGGTCAGACAAGCAGGGCCCCACTGAAGCTCTGAGCAGTGAGGAAGACAGTTCTGCGAGCGCTGTGCTCGGAGACGTGCATAGGGTGCTGAGTTCGGCCCAGGGCAGGAGAGAGGGAGTGAGCACCAGGCTGCTCACAGGAACCATCAACCCAGAAGAACCCACGCATGGGGCAGTGGAGAGCCCCACCACCTGTGTGCAGGGTGCATGTCCACGGCAGCGGTTGCAAGGCGTGGGCACGGGAGCGAACGTGCTCAGGAGTGAACGCAGGGAAGGAGGGGGCCTTGCCCAGGATGGGTCCCCAGGGCCACAGACTCAGCAGGCCCAGGCCAGGCCCTGGCTCCGTGACTGAGGACCTGAACGCAGAGTGGACAGCACAGCAGCACCTCGATCAGAGGGAAGCGCCACAAGAAAACAGCCTGGGGGGCAAGCCTCGCAGAGGGGATGAAGGGCTCCCTGGGCAGCCCGCCACCACCCTGGGACCCGAGGCGGATGCTGTGCCCCAGGCCTACGGGCCACCACTGGGGGCCGTTACCTGTGCCCGAGGTGGCATGCTCCCCAGAACGCTGCAGGACTTGTGGCGTCTCAGGAGGGCTGTGGCATGGGGAGGTGTGTGACATAAAAAAATTAAACTCAGTTCACAGAGGCCGTGAGGCGTTTGATGGAGGCGCCTGCTCTTCCCCGGGCCGTGCGCTTCCAGGAGCTATGCTCGTGTCCCAGCCTCACCGCTGCCCGCACCTTCTCTCCTTCAGTCCCAGGGGTCCCTCCTCCAGTTCTCGTTAACAAAAGCGACAGCACTTTCAGGTGCCACTTTAGGAATACATGACAGCTTTGTGGAGAATATATGGTCTTTTTATACAGTAAGTATGTGCTTATATATTCACACAGATCACTTACATACATGTATAACAAATGAATGTACGTACATTTATACATATGTAACAGGGAAATATACAAAGGCATGGCATAAGTTAAGAATAAAGCCAATCCACTCAGCTATGGTAACATTTCATTAGTAACAAAGGTTTAGAAGGAGAAACCCTAAGTGAAAGCTATGTCACCCACAAAATCTGCGACTCTTCATAGTCTCCCCAGGGATCCTTTCCTTCCTACTACAACTTCAGTGATCTCATCACACTTAAAATCAGCTTGAATAAAAATTGTACTTCACGCCCACAGGCAGTGTGCTCCTGAGTGAGACACTAAGGAAATTTTTTCCCTTGCCTACAACTACAGACAATGTCAAAGTCGACATGAGCCTGATCTTTGTAAAATGGAGTCTGACGGCCTCCCTTCCCGGGAGTCACGCCCGCCCGTGAGCACTGCAGCCCGCCGGCTGTGGGCTCCTGGGGGGCCCCTGCTGCTTGGAGCCAGCAGGCGAGACCACATCTGCTGACCCAGAGTGGTCCAAGGCACGCACCAGCTGCGTGTGTACAGACCTGTGGAGTCCGCGCACCACCTCCCCAGGTGCAGAAGCCCCAGTTGCTCAGAGGAAGCCCAGAGTGCCTAGCACACACCTGTCTGTGCTAACTCTTTGAGCGAGCGTGTACCCTGACTGCTATGGACTCATCAGAAGCGGCCTGGTGAGCCCCGCATGGAGAGGGGCGGACGTGAGGCGAAGGCAGGTCCCCAGGCAGAGGTGGCGTGCGAGCCGGTGGCCCCACTGTTCGTTCAGCCACTGCTCCACTGAGCCACCGAGACTCAGGGGCACTTCTGGCCATGCTGCTCCCCACGCGGCGCCTCCACCACACCACCCACCTTGGCGCAAGAGACCCGCCCCCTGCGCCAGCCGCCCCGGTGGTCTGGGACGCCAACACTACGCAGACGCTGGCAGATCACACTGCACAGGTGTTTGCTACATAACTCGTTTTTGAACATGGAGCCTGTGGAACGAAATCCAAGCATGACAACGAAGACAGAGAGTTGAAAAGGTGAGCCTCCCAGACTATCAGCTCTTCAGGGTCAAGTACCATAAATTTTATTCTTTTTTGCAGCCCATGAAATTCACATGGAACAGGGGTATTTGTAAAACAAGAACGATAGTTTAGAGTCATGCATGATGGAGAAAACTCTCAAAATTAAAGTTCACGGACAGAAAAAAGCTACTTCAGGAAATATTTCAACATGTGACATTGTAGTGAGTAATGTGAAAATGCTACAATGAGCGGAAGCACATACTGTGCTCATGAATAGGAAGAATAAACATCACTGAAATGTCCATACTACCCAAAGCAGTCTACAGATGCAACGCAATTTCTGCCAAGATATCGATGACATATTTCACAGAACTAGAACGAACACTTCAAAAACTTATGTGGACCCACGAAAGGCCGCGCATAGCAACAGCAACCCCGGGAAAGCAGCACAAAGTTGGGGGATCAGGATACCTAGTATCAAACTGTACTGCAGGCCCACAGGGACCCAAAGGGCCTGGTACTGGCATGAAAACGGACACGCAGGCCAATGGAACAGACGGAGCACCCGAAATCACCCCATGCCCCGACGGTCCATTAACATCCGACAGAGGAAACCACTGGTGTCTAAAAGCGTCCTCCCGAGAGGAGCCTCCGTTCTGTAACTCTCAAGCTGCTCGGCCCCGTGCTCCCCCACTGTCCCCCTTCAGGGACCTGCCTCGAGGCCCGGGGCACAGAGCCTCAGGCTCACACGGCCAGGCAGGTGCCCCGTCACACTGCGCACAGGGCCGCGTGACTGCGCCGCGGTCAGCACGGCACCACAGCACCCGACCAGGACCCATGCCACCCACAGCACCAGGAAAGCAGGCCAGCTGTCGCCACGCTGGCCGCACAGCCCAGTCTGCTCCAGGCTCACGGAACACGGACAGGCAAAGCAGAGCCAGAGTGCGGGGCGGGGCGCTCTCACGAGCAACCACATCTTGTCTCACTCAAGTTAGGGAAATCTCTCAGCCACGCTGTTCGACTTCCATGTCACTGCCACAGAATATATTTCAAAGATCAGGAGAGTCTCAGCAGGGGCAGTAATGCTCCTTCGAGTAGAATTTTGTCGTGAAACTTCGGTAGAGGAAGGCAGAAAGCGTCTGGAGATAACTGAGATTCAGCCCTGATAAAACCACCGAACACAGTCTGAGCACTCCGTGCCCCACACCGCCTCCGTTCTGGCACAGGAGCTCTCAGAGGCTCGGGAGCCGCGCACCCAATCAGGATGCTGGGACGCCTTGTTGAGGCTTCGGAATCTGTGGACACGTGGCACCACCCCTCAGGGAGCTGGAAGGCCTGCCACAGCCCAGCTGCGTCTCCAGCTGTGACATGTCTGGGTACTGAAGGGCAGGACGGAGCAGGGGGAAGAGTTCGTTCCTTATTCATCTATCAAGACTCACGCCAAAACACTTTGCCGGTTATTTGCATTTAGTATTTTTTTCCTTTCAGTGGCCTTCACACCAGTTCACACAGCACAAGGCAGGCTCTGAAGCTGAGTCGTTGAAATGCACTGAGTAATGGCCGTCGGGCCTGAACCCCAGCGCCCGGGAGGGGCTGCACCACCCCCGGTCCTCTGAAAGGGCCGTGAGCACTGCGAGGGGCGTCCGTGCTGGGTTGGACAGTTGGCTCTGATTTGGCCTAAACATGCTTAGGAGAGTGTAAGAAGGCAACTGCTGAATTAAAGTACATCTGTGTGTGAAAGAAGTTTTGCTTTTTTTAATCAAAACAAATCAAGTGATGCAGTGAAAAAATTATTGTGATGACCTAAAAGGACTCCTCAGCCATTCTACGCATATGTGCACCAGCAAAAGTTCAAGGCCAAACTGAAAGACACACACCAAAGCCACATGTATCTAGAGGGGTCCCCCACCTCCGAGCCAGACCGGCACTGTCCAGCCCATCAGCAACCAGGTCACATAGCAGGAGGGGTGCTTGAACGTAAAGCGTCTGAATCCCCACCACCCCCCAGGACACTGGACCCTGGTGCCAGTGCCACAAGGTTGGGGACTGCTGCGCTGGAGTACCACTGAGAACCAGAAGGCACAGGGGTGTGGGCGTGGAGGTCATGGGGCCAGTGAAGGGCAGCAGCCCTCGCCCTCATCACCTGCACATGGAGGTGTGACGAGTGCCCACAGAAACAGCCACGGGTGCAAGAAGGGGAGCCATCTGCACAGCTTGGGGACTGAGCAGGGCCGACACCGAGAGTCAGGGGTGCGTCCTCAAGCTGGCAGGCCCGTCCCTGCACCCACCCATGTGGCCTCCACAGCCACGTCTAAGAGGGAACGGGCCAGCGTGGCTGGAACCCCTCAGGACGCACGCTGCACTGGCCAGGGGCCGGGGTCTGGGGCCATCCCGCGTTTCCAGCAGGGTCAGCAAAGGGAATCCACACGCCAGCAGTCAGCACCTCACAGACCCTTGGACACCCCCGAGAGGGCGTCTGAGAGCGCGACCAGGGCCAGCTCCGAAAAACGGCCCAGATGAAAACACCACAGGGCCAGCACTGGCCACCAGACTACCGACGGTCCTGGCCCCACAGCTCTAAAACTCAGAGCAGCTGTGGATTCTGTCTTGGCTTCAAAATGGTCGGTCACAGTGCACTGTGAGAAACACTTCACGCTCACACCTAAATGGACTCCTGCCTAGCACTGTGGCCTCTGGGGGTGCTCGCCATTTTCTAACTATCTTCTTGCACCCGCAACTAGCATCCTGAGATTTTGAACATACACAGGCCTTAATTAATACTTATCTACCTATCTGTTAAATACATTTTTAAAACCAACGACTGTCTTAAATAGTGGAATTATTTTAGTGCTCATTTATAATAACTAAATGGCATAAATCAGGTGCAGAAATGCACAAATTGTATTTTGTATGTCATGAACCAAAATACTCTAGTAAAAGTGACTCTTTATACTCACAAATCATTACATGTATTTTTTCACATTGACTAAATATTGGATATGTGAATTTTTTAAGACACAAAAGACAACAACAAAAAAAACAAGTAAGAAGTGTGGGAACCATTTACAAAACGATTAAGCACTCAGATGTCATCAGAGGAAGGGGAACTAACTGCAGTGCAAATGCAGATTGCAGTGTGTCCTACACCGAGTCATCATTCAGACACCCTGGGAAAGGCAGCCACACACACCAAAGGCAGCTGCTGCGTTTGGTCCCTGCAACTCTCCTGCAAACAGCCAGAAACCCAAGGTCCCTGCAACTCTCCTGCACAACAGCCAGAAACCCAAGGTCCCTGCAACTCTCCTGCACAACAGCCAGAAACCCAAGGTCCCTGCAACTCTCCTGCA
>PVKM010005896.1:10000-23783 GCA_004027735.1 Carollia perspicillata | reverse complement strand
CGGCACAGCCTGGGGACCTTCCCGCCACCTGCACAGGCCGGGGATCAGCCAGCAGGGTGACCCCCAGGGGAGCTCAGAGTACCTGCTGGAAGGTCTGAGTACAGCACACCTTTAGTCAACGGAAAATCAACCCTAAAAAATAATTAACAGGACCACAGAGAGGTTTTATTCAGAGAGAGGTTTCACCACACACAAACATGGAAGGAAGGGACCAACGAGTCCTCAATTTACCAAAGAAAAGGAGAGAGAACCTCTCAGGATAAAGGCCCATAAAAAGCAATCCCTTAATTATTGCCTTGTACATAAACTGTATCCACAGTTTATGGAGGCTTTTGTCTTTACTGATACAAATATTGATCAAAAGTCAAAATCATTAATAAATATATTTGCATGCTAAAATGCAGACTATTTTCAGCAATTCGATTATGTGCTTATTAGAATAACACTCTGCTTATTGAATTTTACAGACATAAGTTTAAATGACAAATGCATGTCCATTATATCACTCCTGAGTAAAAAATAGAGATAAAACGTATTTCATTTCTACACCACCCATTCTAGATCTAAATCAGTCAAAGCCACCACACAAAAGGCCAACAATATTGTGGCATAAGAAGGCAAGAAATGGAGGATCAGCAACAAGGTCTAGACTAAGAATCACAACCATTTAGAAAGGGTTTTAAACTCATTTGTTTGTAGAAAAGAATTCAGAGAAAAAAGAATTTGACCTATTCTGTTTGCACTGTATAAAAAAAGCAACAATCACTTCTGACTATTTAATATCTAAAAATACCATCACACACTTGTCACCTGAAGAAAAAGTAGCTCATGCTGTGTTTGGTAAACAAGAAAGAGACATTGTTACATTTATTGTATTTTATGGTAAGTGCATCATCTAGAGAAAGGGCTTAGAAGCTTGAATGTGTGTATACCATATTTGCTTTTAGTAGAAGTAGTAAAATTTCATCACTTTTCACAAAAAGATTGACTCCGAATTAACAGAAAAGCAATTTCCGAAAAGAGCATGGCCAGGCATGCTCGCAATAACAAGGCGAGAACGACCCCGGTGGTGTGTGAGAAGCGAAGCGTCGACCACGCGGTGTCCACACGAGGAGGAGAGCAGACACTGTGGTGCAGACGCCACTGCCCCTCACCTTCGGTGTCACCGACCAAGCCCAGGCGGACCCCAGTACCACCATCGCCTAGAAGCCAGGAATCTCCTTCAGTTGGCTATGGAGGCAACGAAGTGGCAGAGCAGCCGCGGATTCAAGAATGTCCTTTCCTACCAGAGTTTCCAGTACTTCCGACGTTTCCAGCACAGCATCTGCATTACCAGGAGCAGAAAGACCTCAGGGTCCTGAAGGCTGCGAACCACAGGAGAAGTGTGTGAAGCGGCTCCAAGCGACAAACCAGGAGCTCCAGAGAGCTGCTGGGAGGCGCGGAGCACCGCTGCTTTGGTTGTTTGGCTCGGAAGGAAAGCCAGAGGACCCAGGGGCTGCGGTCCAGCCACCAGGACCCAGCGACACAGTGCAGGGGGAAGAGCCCCAACAGCAAAGTCCTGCCACAAGTCCAGAGGTCCAGGCCCCAGACCCAGGCGCACTTGGTCCCCATCTGGGTCCCAGCACCCGCTTGCGGTCAGAGCTTAGTCTCTTACTTAGTAATAGCCATGGAAAATCAATGATGTTCAAAACTGACTAGTATTGTGAAAAAGAAAACTTCAGTTGCAATTATAAACCTCAAAATACAATACGGTCCATATTTGCTTGTGTTTAAATACAACCAAAGGATAAAACCAAAATACAACAAAACCGGCTTCCTGCGAAGATGTGGAGGGCGTCGGACAGAAAAGAGAGAAAGAGAAGCCACTGAGACCTGGGGCACTGGGGGCGCTGGCTTCCCGGTCAGGACACAGGTGACCACACACACATGGGACCATGGTGCGGCCACATCAATGCAGCTGTGTGTTCAGAAATGCTCTTAATGAGCAGTCAGAGAAGTTCTATAACAAAGCAAATGTGGAATCACAACTAAATGAAACACATGAAATGTTCAACAGAGTAAACCACAGATGGGTTATTTGGATCTTTATAACTAAAATGCAAGAATAAAATTAAAAGCTTCACTAGGTTGTATAAGCAAATATTATATATGCAATCAGATCATCTCATTTTTTAAAGCATAAAAGATACCATATGTAAAAATGTACTCCCTAACATTCCAGGTTTACGAGAAAATCAGTTTGCTTGTTCCTGTGTACGCTGTTATCCTGAAGTGCGACAGAGGTAAAACCTGACTGAGCACTCGTCAACACACTGAACTGCGCTCTTCTGTACTGGGAATCTCATATGTAAATCTATGCTTAAAAATGGCTCAAATAGCAAAAGTTAGGGTCTGTTAAAGTAAATACCAACAGTGAAAAAAACCAAGAGTGCAGTGCGCTGCATGAATTTTTCAGTGCCCCTCACACACGTGTTCCACAAGACAACCAGAGGCGGCACGCCCGTACCGAGTGAAGCCTGATCCACGTTCAGGGCCACACAGGGCACCCGAGACTTGCTGCCCTTTATTCCGTCAGTCAGTCACCACGAGGTTCTTCAGTACTATCTTAGCACTGTAGTAACAAATCACAATTTGTACTTTTCCACATCACCAAGGACTTGCACTTTCTGGAAGGCTAGATAAATGTGGGGGCCAAACCTCCCACCCCCCGCTACTTTTCCACAGCCTGAAAGGCTGGCTACTCACGACCCCACACGCCTGGTGACCTCAGGGAGCTGGGGGAAAACTGGAACTGGAGAGATTACATTTCGGAGCACCTGAGCCCTCCCTGCCAGTCTGACGACCTACGGCCCCTTCTCCCAGGTGCCCTGATGGCTACAGCTCAGGCCGGCCCAGGCCCAGGGCCTCCCCTGGGGTGGAAGAAAACCCGCAGGATCCTGACCATCACGTGGGGACAGACGGGAAACGAGGAACCTGGCATGAGGCTCATCTCCCCACAGGCATCTGCTCTGGCAAAGTGAGGGGTGGAGGGAAGAGACACAGTGAAGTTCACTATGGCCTCACAGCAGCTAGGGGACAAATCCTGCTAGAGAAAAGGGACCTGCCACAAACCCAGACTCGCCTTCCACACGATGAGCTTCATGGGGTGTGAGACTGAAGAACGAAGCTCGAAGCCTTGGCAAGACAAGTGCAGACCTTGCACTGTCCCCTAGGGCCAAGGAGAGAGCCCCCCCGCCCCCCACAGCCGGTGGGTCTCAGTGAAGATACAGGCCATCTGGGGCTAAGAAAGGGGACAGACCTCACGGCCCTGGGAACGTCCCTGGCCGAGGTGCAGCAGCCCGCATCCCTGCTGCCAAACGGAAGACAGAGGCTGTCTCCTCCGGGACGGGACCACCTGGGCCTCCGCGGCCCTTCACACAGCACCCTGAGCCCCAGCCAAGGAGCCACCAGAAAGGGGGACGTGGGGAAGATGTAACCAATAATTCAGCGTGAAAATAACCAAAAACTCAGAAGTATGATCATCATGTTTTAAAAACAGATAAAGAGACAAAAATGAATGAAAACATAAAGAGCTGAGCTGGAACACGTAAATGAAAATTCTAGAATGAAAAATAAAGTATCCTTCCAATAGGTGTGCACTGCGGGGCTCAGAAGTAAAGTCAACACACCGACGGCCAGGGTTAGTGAATTCTGAGATGGATTCGAGAGAAAACACCGAAACTGCGGTACAAAGAGGAAGGAGACTGGCACGCGCAGAGCACAGCACAACGGACGCGGGGGCGAGGGCACAGCACACAGAGGCTCGGAGTCCCGGAAGAAGAGGGAAGAGACACGGCAGCGACATCCCAACAGGTGACTGCCAACGAGTTCCAAAGCTGAAGGAAAACGTCGACCTCCACGTTCAAGAGGCTCAGCAAATGCCAAGCAGAATGAAAACATGCATGTGCCCAGGCCCACACAAATGTTCACACGCATGTGCATACACATGCACACACGTCGTGTTATAATCAAGGCTAAAAACCAAACACAACAAGAAAATCTTAAAAGCAGCTGGGGTGGAGGGAAGGGGCACTATCTTCAAAGGAACAACTCCAGGTTTTCTAGAAAAACAGAACACAATGTGGGAAAATCAAGTTCTAGCTGTTCTGCCAGGGCGTCAAGGGAGACTGGACTGAAACGGTGCACTTGAACCGGAGTTAGAAAGGCCGTGTAGGTAATGCACTCAGTTGGGATGTGCGGGGAAATTTATGACATGTCATTTAAATTTCACTACTTTCCTAGATGAATATTATCATTACTTCCTTTTACACAGGGAAACGCAGAGCTTCTTGCCTCAGGTCTCGGGATGGCTAAGTGGCAGCCCTGAGACACACATCCTGAATGGTCCGGAGCAAGGGTGCTGCTCCGTCGCCTCGCTGCCTGACGCCGAAAGGAGGATGCTCGAGTGCTGGCGGAATGATGTGAGGTTTGTGAAACAGCTCATGGGAAACAGAGATGAAGGTCAGTAAAGGAAAAAAATAACCATGAAGCAACACACAGGAAAACCTAAGGATGAAAAACTACACAGAACAGAGAATGGAGGCAATGCAAAAAGTTACATTAGGACTGCTGATTAGAAATGAGACTGTGAGCCACCCCTGCCTGATGCAACGGGTGGCACGTATGTGAACGTGGTGCGTGACCGGATGGCACTGCTCACTGTCTCCTCTGCCCGCTAGCGGCCAAGGCCCAGGGCAGGGCGCATGTGATCTGATAATGCTGCTCCACTCTCAGGGGCACACGGCTTGCACGGCATTACCCTGATGAACTGCAGAACGACAGTTCAGTGCATCAAGTGGTAAGACCACTAAGGAAAATAATACAAATCTTCTTTAATGTTTAAATAAAATATGAAATGAGAATAACTATGACACAGTCTCACAAACATCTCAAAGGATAAAAAAGCTATATAACAAAACTCTCCAATTCATAAATAACTATAAAAGTTTATGATGTACAAAATACCAGACATGAAATTAGTATCTTTTCAAAATACAATAAGTCATAACAAACTCTCATTATCTTAACCTACCTCACATCCATAAACACATGAAGCAGTGTTGTCAGGCAGAGAGTGAAAACAAAACTCTCGCTGGGAGACCCCCAGGGGCCCCCAGGCCTGCCTGCACAAGGGGTCCCGGCACACAATGCGGGGGGTGGGGGGGAGCTGGCGAAGGAGGTGGGGGTTAGCTCACCACCCTGACTCCCAGGAGGAGAAGAGCAAAGGGGGCCAGGCGGCAGACCTGTCCTATCAGAACGGCCCATCACAGAGTGGGAGGCTCCACAACCAGCAAGCCCCAACTCACAGAGCTCACGCCTCTCGGCCTGGTGCCGCCTGGGAAGGCAGGTCTGAGGGCACATCTGCCCTGTTCAACACAGTCCCACTCAGACTCAGGAGGAATCTCAATGCCTCATTCTGTCTTGATGTCACAAAAAAACATTGCACCCAAACACTGAATCCTTCCTTGAAGCACTCCTGTTCCTCAGCGTTGCCACGTCCCCACTGCACCGTTTCCCCTCCAGCTGCTCCTCGGCCCCTGCAGCCTCTGCACCTGCCTCTCCCCTGAAGGACAACTGAGGGCCTGGCCCTCCCAACTCCCTCTCTGGGCTCTGCTCCACCTGCCACAGCGACTGCATCCAGTCTCTGAGCTTGCAGCGGTGAGACAGGCCCGCACCTGCAAAGCTGTCCCTCCAGACCTGGCCTCTGCCCTTGCCTCTGGAGTCACGGCACGCCTTCCCGGGCCACGGCTCCACTTGAATGCCCCACGACGGCACTCCGCCCCCTCTCTGACTCTCATGACCACTGTCTGTCTCAGTGAGAGGCGGCGGTGCTGATGTGGCTCAGGCCGGTACGACCCTTGCTTCTCTCCCACATGCAATCCGTCCGTCCTCCAGCAAGGGCTACCTGCTCTGCCTGCAAACTGCATCACGAGCCACCACTCCAACCACCGTGGGCCGAACCGCCACCGCCCTCTCGTGACCAAGTCCTTTCAGGGGCGGTCTCCCTTCACCAGTCTGTTCTCCTGCTGAGATGTCCAGCTAGACCCCTGACCACCACACCGCTGCATGCTCTGAGGGAACATGGACGCTTTCAAGAGTGTGGAGGTCCGGATGGCCTCAGGGTGCTGACCCTATCCCCAGCTCCCTCACCCTCCTTCCTCTCACTGACCAGCCCCGCCAGCCCCTGCAGTGGGACCACAATGCCACTCCCGCAGCCACACCCTCTCTCACTTCTGCCAGCTCCCATCCTGGGCTGGCTGCAGAATCACAGAAAGCCACCAGGCATTGTTGTTGCTGAGAAAACCAGTTTAAACCAAGGCATCGTGACCCTGGAGTGGAGCTTCGGAATGCTTCGTCATCAGAATGTTTCACGCAGAGACCTTGCCTCTCCCACCCGGGATGACCACCAGTGAAGGGCGCCCCTTCCAGGAGAGTGCAACACGGAGCGGAACAAGACACGCAGAGAGTGGAGTCTCCCTGCACTACAGCAAAATCCTTGTGGCAAGACCCCTACCTTCTCCAGGAGTGGGGTTACCTCCGTTTTTGCATTGGGTTGTTCTTTTTTTTAAGAATCTTGGGAAATAATTTGTTACGGAGCACAACTAGCTAAACATTCACTCGGACGCACCAGGGGAAAGAGCTCTGTCCAATTCTCGGCCTCTGTCTGCCTTGGGGCACACTCTCTGTGCCTTCGCGGAGGCGGCAGTGGAGGGCCCGACACGGGCTCACAGCACACCGATAAGAGACACGCGTCTCGGAGGTAACAGCACATCTGTATTTTGTTCAACACTGATTCAGACTTGAGGAAGGGGCGTTATCGTTACCTTCTACATGAAGGATGCTGGTGAACATGTCTCTCTGCCCATCAGGCACTTTTCTGCGTACTTATTTATTCCTGTCACATGAGCCTTAGGCTTGGATGGACATCCAACACGCTGCAGCTGACCCCACCAGAACGACACAACACACGCAGTGTGCAAGCACATGCACCGTGTGGGCGACACGCTGAACGGTCGCTGGGACTTGGTCTCTAGGTCACAATCGCAGCGTCTCCGTGAGCACGGCGAGCCCCCCAGGCTCTGTCCCCCTGGGCAGTGCTCACCCAGGACACCCCCTCCCCAGCTCAGTGGGAGCCGAGATTGCAGGGACACTACACTGGATGTGTTTCATAATTATCGATCCTCATGTTAACTTTGTCATTTCAAGTATATAGCAATAATGATGATAATAACAATCCTTCCCAGACAAGTTTTATACCGACAGAGTTCTGTCTAAAGATAGTATAAAACAAGAAAAACACTTCACTCCGTGTGTGTATACGTAGTTACTGTGTATGTGTGCATACAGACCAAAGATAGGACACTTTCACATATAAAAGCTGTAAGATAAAATATGTGAGGAAAGTGAAAGAGACATAAAAGCTCAGGAAGAAAAACAAGGCTTTCCAGAGTTAAAAAACAGCTTGGTCATGAGTTTTTTCGGTAGGTGCTCGCGTGCATCATCATCTCGCTATGTGAAGCACACGCGTGACACGATGGGATTCGCAGCCAGAGAGGAGCCGCTGCACCCCGACCCCGCTGCTCTGCCCTTTACTGAACCTCCTCGACCTCACTCCGTGAGGACTCTGCAAGGAAAGAGCGCTGTTCTCCGTAGTCTCCGCCGAGCGCACTGAGTTTCGGAGTTCCGTCACCCGGGCGAAGCTGTATCAGCAAAGGCATGGCTCTCGGGACTAGCAGGCCATCCAGTGCAGTCACTGGGTTTCAGCAGTTCCGTGCTGGAGTTTTACGACATGCTATCCTGTTTCCCTCCCAATAGTCTACACTCCTCCTGTCAGCCTTATGGGCATCAGACCTAAGACTCAGGGGGTCGGAGAGACCTGTCCGAGGAAAGAAGGCTGCGCGGGCGGGTGCTGGGAGCCCGCTCTCTCTCTCTCTACACGGAGCCCTGAACATGCGCAGACCGGGACACAGATTCCAGGCAGTGCACAGGTTGCTCCGCTGGGCAGAGAAGAGGCTGAATTAGTTTAAAACCAGGTCAACTGGTGATTAATCAAAGGAACTTCCCCACATCTTACGTCGTGCCCCTGCCAAACACTTAGGAGTTCACAACTGTTACACACTTTCTGAGATATGGTAAAGATTTTCTTGTGCTAGTCACAGTAACGGAAACAGAAGGAGTCCGAGACAACAGCCGCAGGGCGGTACACCCCTTCGCAGCAGCTCACGCGTGCTCCGCCCCAGAGCTTTGCAGGGGCCCGAGCTGCACACACGTTGGCTTTGATCTCCGCAGAGCACAGTCTTACTACGGATATCTGGTGTTATTTAAGAACATGGCTCTAGGTTGTATGCACGTGAACAAGCAGGTCATTTAAAAATCAGGATAAAATTTTTCACGACTCCAAAAGGCTGGCATCTGTAGAAAAAAACACTGACTTAGAAATAGGAAAGTCTTCTTTAATGTATACATCCATATGCTGTTCCATTAAACGAAAAAATGGAAGACTGGAAAACTGGAGATATCAAGTAAGAGGATCGCGACTTTCTCCCCCAAACAGCACACCACTTGGATGTGCTTGCACAACGACAGCACATGCCTTCTGACAACGAACAACTGAAAACTGCACAGCAGTGAGTTCCAGCTTCCACAGCAGGTGCAGCGCATGGCAGACGCCGTCTTGCCTCTGCCAGCTGACCTGGGCGGAGACATGCCCTGGTGCAGCGTCCACTGCCCCAGGTCACTCGGCCCCAGGTGGGACCGGAAAACTGTGGCTGAGTGACACGGGTCTGGTCTCTACTCTGAACCCCTGCACGTTAGTGGCGAGTGTTTTTACACCTGCCTCCCCTCGTTATAAAATAAAAAGTGGTGAAGACAACGGGAGATAATTATGGTATCAAAACCTCTGACGATGGAGAGTCAACATTGTGTCTATAATGCAGCAGGCTGCGGAACAATTTGCATTGGAAATGTAGCGGGTATTTATCTCCATCACTGCGAATATAAATAGGAAAGTATCAATCAGACCCTGGTGACAGTTGAAGTGGAAAATTTAGGAGTGAAAAGCACAAAGATTTTCAGCAATATATGACAAATTCAATTATTGATTCAGACTTAAATCTGGTAAAAAGTATAATCAAATTTTAAACGCAGTCGAAGGAGATTTCTAAATAGCACCAGAAGATGACGGGAGACGAGACCAGTTTCACCATAAGGGCTCCGCTCTACGAGCCTAGATAAAAAGCCCAGAGAAACACACCTTCGCCTCGGAAGGCAACTATGTCCTGAGAGTCTGCATCACACAAACATGCACCTCCTGTAACATAACGGTAACATGGGGAAAGCAAGGTCATTTTTTAAAGTAAACTGTTGGTAGAAGGCAACTTTTAATTTGCGCACATAATGTAAATTGCTATGGTGAGCACACGTCGGGCCGGGCAAACAACGGTAGCTGGATTCAGATGTGACCCGGCAGCCCAGGTGTTCAGGAAAAGTGCTGTTAACAGTGAGGATTGATGATCTAATCAAACTGTCACAGCCAGATCCTCAGCAGGGTGGCTGCAGGATAATATTCAGAAAGCAAGCACATGCTTAGTGTTACTTCAAATTGATGCTGACATTTTCAATTGTGAAAAGAAATTTTTTCCTAAGTAATATAGGAAACAACTCGGCTAACCTTCCGGAGGGTATCAGGTATTCATGGTTGGCTGTTGTGTGAGAGTTAACTTCTCAGAAATGCGGGCACACAGGAAATACGAACAATCGGACATTCTAGAGATTTACTGGAGTAATCAACATTTTAATTACTTTCTGTTTTCTTAGATGTACAGTACAACTGTGGTGAATATTCTCTCCACGTACAAACAAAGCAATATTTTTAGCCTGGTATTTGCATTTGGTGGCAAAAAATTCCCACAAGGGTACAAATAACCAAGAGTCACGTGCTGATTAATCTGAGACTTCTAAAGTCACGTGTTAATTAAAGTAATTAATATGATCTCTCCTGGTAATGCCGTGCATTTGTCACATGGCATGCAGAGAAACACTGTGATTGGATAGTCAGATTACAAAAAAAAGTCCAACCCCACAATACTAAGAGTTTTTTCCTTAATCATTGATGATGGCAATTCAATGAAAACTGAGTACATAATTATTAAAAATCCCTAGACCACTCTGCGAATGGGGGATGATTTACAAACAACTCCAGTGTGCAAAGAAGTACCCTCCACAACAAGGAAAGAAGCAAGATGACAGAGGGTGTGTGGCTCCAGGGAGGCCAGTGCGCAGCCGCCTCCGCGCCGCCAGCAGCTCCGACAGCGCCCACAGACCCTGGCCAGCGTGTCTGCCCGGCGGCCCTGCTCCCCCCGCGCATCCTGAGTCCCGGCCTGCAGCCCCTTCCTCGGCAGCCAAGGCCAGTCAAGGGGGCTCCACTGCTTCATGTCTGCACGCACATTCTAAAGCATCCTCACGACAGTTCTCTCTGCCATTCCTGACCTTTTTGAAATGGGGCCCCGGTGAGTGTGAACACTGATAAAAACCGCACCATCTCTGTCATTCTCCACCACCAGTCCACGGCAACACAGCGCAGCGTCCCCACTTTGTATGTGACCATGACAGGACTTTCTTTGTCCTGAGCAATCAGAATGAGCTTACACTTTTTCTGGTAAGCCTGACCCATTCTTAAAATCTGCCTTTTTTTGAGTTCCTGATAAAACCTAGTAAGAGGTAAGAGAAATCACACACGGCATTTCGGGAAATCAATGCAGCAGCTATTACCAGGCACGAGGGAAACACTCCTCTCCCAAAGCACACACTGCGCACTGCTGCCGCGGCCGCACGGCCTGCTCCAGCGAGCCTTCTCCGCACTGGCCAGGGTGCGGGCCCCTTCTGGGCGTGGCCTGGCACCAGCAGGCTCAGGAGCCCCAGGGCTGGGGGACGGGAAGTACTCCCACCAGTGGCAAAACTGGCACTAAGAAGGGTCCCGCCACTGCAGCACTGACAAAAGCCCTCCACGGAGCTCCCCACATGGAGCAAGGGGAGCCGGGGACGCCGCTCGCCCTATCGCCTCAGCGTTAGGCTGGGGCTCTGGAAGGTGGGTTTGGGGGACTGTGGCCTGAGCGCTTCCGCTGCTTCCCCTTGACGCTGGAACAAAGCCGTCCGGGAGTCACGGGGGTGAAGCGGGGCCCTGCTCATGCCACCACTCGCCAAGAGCCAGAAAAGGTCTCAGCTTTACTTTTCAACAATGTTGCTGTCACATGCACCCCACTTTGGGAGTGCTGAGTTCACACAGCACGACACTGTCAGATGCCTTCCACGTGGGAAAAGTGCGACTCGCACTTGCAGCTGGCTTGCAGCCGCGCTATGCTGGGCTGGACCTTTCTTGACGATTTGTTACAGACTTACTCGCTGAAGCGCTCCTGGACCATCCACAGTCCAATAGCACATGTTCGCATTAAAACCAGTAGGCATAAAAATGTGAAACTAAAGTGAATATATTTAGTATTATTTTTTCTTTCACTGGATAGTCACTATTTGATAATTCAAACACAGAGAGCATTTCTTCAGGATTTTCTATCAAAACGCTGTCAATGAAAAGGAAGAGGGAATGAGTGACAGAGAAATTTCAGAGCTGATCTGACTGATGCAGAACAAATTAGAAATGTCTTTGAAATCTCACATTTTCATAACTGCTACGTAAAATAAGAGGTAATGCTAACTTAATATCACTGTTCTCCGTCCCTTCAATGTGCCCAGGCAGAAAACCACCAGGCTGTGGTGGCGGGAGACAGGGAGGGGCCTGGTCTAACGGGACAGGGCAGGAGCAGCTTTCGCAGGCCTGGGTCCAGAGCCCCTACGCGGGGCTTCCTGGTAAGTGGGCACGTGGCGCACAGAGCAGCGTTTCCGAAGTGAGAACCCGGCGGCGTCACGCATGCCCCTTCAACAGCAGCAATGCAACCCACACAGGGCGTTGCAGCCGTTCACAGGGGAAACGCCGCAATGATCAGGAAGTCACGGCCCAGGGATGCGCTGTGCGCCCT
Source organism: Carollia perspicillata (assembly GCA_004027735.1). Classification (NCBI taxonomy): domain Eukaryota; kingdom Metazoa; phylum Chordata; class Mammalia; order Chiroptera; family Phyllostomidae; genus Carollia; species Carollia perspicillata. Next base: position 11,712 of record PVKM010005896.1, on the reverse strand, counting down.
GTGTGCCCGCCACTGCCTGCCTGCCTTTGCCCAGCGCCGTGAGAACAGATCACAAGGCCACTGATTTACAACGGAAACCTGTATTTATAAAGTCACACGCACGAAAGAAGTCATACAACATCAGGACCAGTGCGATTTCCACTCGTACGAAACTCTGGGCGCCCAGCGCGGCCACCTGAGAGCAAGGAGTCCACTGTGGGGACGCCGGCCAGGCCAACGGCACCATCTCCGAGGGATGAGACTTGTGATTCTATTTACTTTTCATGCTTGTCTGTGCTGACTGCATTTTTTATGAGAATAATCCATTCTTTAAAAAGTTATTTTTCAAAATAAAATGCTTTATTTTTGAAGAGATTCTGACGAGAAATGGGAAAAGAAGGCGGCTGCATCGTTGAGGAAGAACACGTTCTTCTCGCCAGGCCAGGTGTGAGAAGCCACTGTGAAGGCGCCCATGTGCTCTGAGTGCACTAGGAACATTTCCTATACATATGGGCCCCCCTCCGTTGCCACGCCATCCCCCCACAGTGCGAGGTACTGCTTTAAGAGGTGGTGGGACGAGCGTGAAGGCGGTCAGCACTGCCACAGCAAAGGTCTCCATGGGCAGCCCCGTGCTGGCCCCGGCCACCGCCTCCAGGGCCATCTGACCAGGACACCCATGTGTGCACCTGCATCGGATGCGAAACACCATCCAGAGTGCTGCAGGTGACACACCGGACTGACCACAGCTGTCCCTGTACAGCTGAGCACCCTTGGGAAGTATAAAGTTGACAGTTCTGACCTCCGACAAGTTACTTGGAAGAACACTCTAGTTTCCCCAGGTGTGCAGTGCTGTCACGTACTTTGCCAGTCCGGGGCCCACACTGGCAGCACCCCACACACACCGCCAGTGCGGCAGAGGCTGGAAGCCCTCCCAGGGGGCGCCGATCCGGACAATGGAAGCATGAAGGCGGCTTCATGGAACCAGTCTCATCTGTGCTGACCACAGAGTATGATGACAAATGAAAGACCTGAAGAAGCTTGGTTTTAGACTTCACCCTATCACCATAATAAAGCTATATACTCGCACAGTTCATTCTGAACTGCTCATTTCCTAAAAGAAATAAATACTCAGGTAGGCCACAAGACAGTATGGAAAACATGAATTGCAGGAGGCAAGAGGTTTGAAGTTCACTTACATTAAAAAAAAAAAAAACGACCAGAACGCAAGCAGAAAAGAGAAATGATCTCGACAACTGGAAAAGTCGAGGCATGAGGAAGCAAGGTGACGAAAGTCCTGCTTATCAGAAAATGCTGGAGAATAAAAAATACCATGAGACGAAAGAAGATCACAGGTGAATTAAAAGGGTAATGGAATGCAATCTAATCAGCAGACTCGGAAGTAAGAAGCACACAAAATTAGCACAATAACGACAAAATTACAATAGAAAAAATGGAATGGTATGTAACGTTAAGACCAAGTGTTACATAAAGCACACCATGAAGTAACGGTGCTGGCAGGCTCTGGCTAACAAACTAGCAAAGCAACCCGAAACAAAGATTTTTGTCGGGGATGGCGACACTGCTGAGACAGAAGCTCCATGTGATGAATGTACTCACAACTCCTCTGAATATGTAAATTCAGGTCTCAAATTCATCCCATCGCCACCTGCCTGTCACGGGCATTTATGCAGGTGTGGGCAAGAACTCTCTAGTTAACAGGGAAGCAGGACACG
>PVKM010005896.1:0-5000 GCA_004027735.1 Carollia perspicillata | reverse complement strand
CGTTTCCTCCCTAACGGTGTTAAACCACTTAAAAAAATAGTGACCCTTTTAGAATCTTAGTGATTCTATAAATACAGCCTAGAATCATTAATAAAGCTATGAGTTCTTCCAATAAGGAAAATAATGAACTCTGCACTCATATTTCAGAACCTCCTTAACTAGAAGTGCCATCCACCGGAGTCCCCACCACCCAAGCAGCCCTGCAGCTGCAGCCCCCAGAGCCCGGCGGGGAAGCCAGTCGCTGGGCAGCAGAAGCGCCTGGGCCAGCATGGCCCAGCACATCCCTGAACCCTCTGGGGGGCCCGGTGCCCAAGCAGGCAGAAACGGAGATGAAGCCGGCAGCGGAGACATGCGAAAGATCACTCTAAAGCACAACAGCCATTTCCAATGGGGCACCCGAGAGCAAGGCCACTTCTGACTGCAAGGCCCCTTCCGTCATCGAGGACACACCCCCGTCCCAGGACAGAGCTCCCCCAGATGTCCCTCAGACGCCTGGGACCCAACCAGGGCCCTGAACCAGCGTGGCCAGACCGCAGGTGCCCGGAAGCCGGGGCTGGGGTGTCGCCCTGAGACAGGTATGGCTGCCCCCGCACTTCCTCCACTGAGAGGGGCACGCCTTGGCTTCGTGGCCCTTCTGGCAGAGCAAGCCCTTCACTCTCAAGACTTGTGTCCCTCAACAATGTGGGCAGCGGAGGTCCCTCCACGATCCACTTCATTTTATGCAAAGGAAAACGCTTCCTAAAATTTCCAAAGCCAACTCTCCCCACAATTAAAATGTGTGGAGCAGCGACCTGCGCTAACGGGTCCCCACTGTTGGTGCTGACAACTTCTTAAAGGTGCATGGTTTTCTAACAAGTGACACTGCTGCCAGGTCAGCTGTTTCCCATCACGCACAGCCCGTGCGACGGCGCGCAGGGCCACCCTCTCCCCCACTGCGGGGGTCCCTCCGTGTGCCAGCCAGAGACCTGGCTCTCAGTAGCATGCACCAGCTTGTCTCCGTCTCCACGAGGACGGCCACTGGAACGCTGGACGTCCAATCTTAGGCCGCAGACCTCCAGGCACACAACTGGGTAGAAAATAACCTCTGGTTATCCCTGGTCCAGCAGAGACCCCCATCTTCTTCATTTACCCATTCAACCGTAACATGAATGTCTGTGAATCTACGCTACAGATTTCAGCTTACCCCTATTTTGTGTTTCCAGCTAAGAGTGCTTAGATTGTTTGTTTTTCGTTCATTCTCTGTTTTCACCCAATCCAACAGCTGGATCTGTTGGGCTACACTGCTCTGACCTGACCACTGTGTCAGAGGCTCTGGACACCTCCGCTGGGCACAGCGTGGCCAGCAAAGCTGTGCTGAGACTCGAAGGGGGGTCCTGTCACCGGCTCAGCTACTGGCCTGATAAAGTGGCCTCTCGGCACGTCGGACTCAAGCCAGGAAGCCCACAGAGTTTCAGCAACGTTAGAGTGTTAAATCACACAAGCCCATGGCCTCCTGCACGCGTCACATGGCTCCAGGGATGAGGATTCTTCTTTGGCCTGATGAGGAGCCATGCTTCTGGGGGGCGCAGAGCAGGCACCCCGCCACTGTGGCAGTCTTCGGGGCCCGTCTCCAAACTCAGACAGAGCTTCAGCTTTTACTGGTTTTACATGGTGGTGTTCTATGCTGTTTGTTTTTCCTTCTGTTTAATCAAAAGAGAGGACTCAGAAACTCACTGAAACTCTGAAGTCTGTTCACATGGTGCAATTACTGTAAGTACCAACAACATAAATAATATTAGGCTAATTCCTTTGTTAAAATTTTTCCTCATCTTAAAAATCTATTATCATATAACAAATATATTTTTTCAAAAAGGCAAAGGCATAAATTTTACAAGACCTGAAATCCAGCAATCAGTCTGCCACTTCCTGGTTGCCAACACACGGCACGTCTGCATTACATAGTCACAAACGTGAGATGGGGAGACAGACAGACTGAACACCACGACGCTCTGTGAGTGAGGAGATTATCCCTGCAGAGTCGGCTTCAAAGACAAACGGGGTCTAACTTAAACAAGAACTTTGTAAGGTCTACTGAACCTGCTTTTCCCGTAATTCTTTGCTCTGCCAGATCAGCGTGAAAAGGGGCACAGGTATTACGCAGACCTTGGCACCTGACAACTTGAATGTGTTTTTACCTAAAACAAGCACTGGTTAAACTACATAACACTGTGTGCGTGTGCACAGGGTCGTTCTTTGTATTTGCATGACCATGACCTCAAGTCCTTGGCATGCCACTCTGAGAAATGGGAACAGGCCCTGCTCAGCAGCACAGGGGAGGTGGCTCGAGCCCCACCGGCACAGGACCCACACGTAGCGGGTTCCCCCGAGGGGCAGGACGTGGACAGGTGCAGAGAGCTTCACTCACTGGCGGTACCTTTTTCATCATGTGGCCATAAATCATCTATTAGGTCAGCTAAGGAAAAATCCATCTTGAAAACATTCCAGTACAGACTTCACTGTCCTAAATCCACGATGACTCACTGAGTGTGGGCCACCCTCTGCAAGGCTGAGGTGAAGGAGGAAAGCCTCAGCCCTCGCCCACCAGGGATGGCTTGCTGTGGAGGCAGGTGCAGGCCTTTTCCCGAGGAAGACAGCACCAATGTACAGAGCAGCGCGCGGGCCTCCTGCCCGCAGGAGGTGGTGGTCCAGACTGGGAGTCTGGCAGCGGCTGGCACACTGGGGCAAACTCGGGGCCTGGGCAGGAGGCACCCACTGGCCCTGGCCTGGCAGCCGGGTAGTGTGGCCCCCAGCAGGACACCGAGGGCGAACACTGGAGAGGGTGCTGAGAGAGCTCTGCGTTTCACCTTGCTGGATGTCTAACCTCACATGTGCACTTCCACGTCCGGGAAATTGCTGTCCACACCACAAGACAGAAATGGGTCACACCAGAACTCCGTGGAGACGGCCACTGCCCTGGAAAGCGGATCTCTGGTTTGACATCTTACGCTAGAAGTGGCTCTGAGCGGGATTAGGCTTGTATGGAATCACCAACAGGTGACCGTTTTCAACCTGAGTGTCAAGTCCATCCGGTTTGGTCTCCGGAGGCGCGAATATCTCAGGAAACGTAAATCCGCGTCATGATTCTTTAGAAAGGGATAAGGGAGCAGCTGCATGTAAGACAGTCTTTCTGTCCTAAGATCAACATGAGATCCACGTGTCCCCTGCAGCACGTCACCGTCTGCCCGCCGTCTCCCTTGGGTGCTGGGGACGGGACGAGCACTGCATTGGGGCCCGTTATTTTCAGCTCCCAAGTGATTACACAAGTGACCCTGGGACCAAAGCATGAGAGGAAAATATCCTGTAGAGTAACCTATGTAAGTCCTTGACCTTCCCTATCAGAGCTCTGTCGGTAATGAAACGTAAGCATCTCGTTTCTCTTCCATTAAAATGGATGATCGAGTTGCTTTGCTCCAACTTTATAAAAATTATTTCAGAAAGGCTGTAAGTTTCCTGAAAATTCCTCAGGAAAAATTTTAATCTTGGACTTTTATAAGCAAGTACCAAGACATCATGAATATAAAGAACCGCTCACAAAAAGTCAGTGTGCATAATGAAAACTGTATAAAGTTGGTAATTAACCATAATTGAAGGCTGCGGCGAACATACAGGCTTTTGTTCTCTTTAATTCTGGCGCTGACTAAGAATTAAAGACAAGAGCTTAAGGCATATTTTAGTCCGAGTCCAGATGTATAAGCCCCAGCATTCTAAAAGTAATTTAAGTAAAAGAAAAGAACAGAATAGCCAAAAATATTCTAGATGCCTGCCAGAGAAAAACACTTATACTCTGAACATTTTAACACATTTGATCCATCATATTTGGGATCACTTGTTCATTGACTTTTTAAAAACTTAAAAGATCTGATTTGAATTACTAGACTAAATGGTAGCAAAAAATGATCCCTTAAAAAATTGATTTCTCACATTCAACAACAATGTATTTTTACATGCAAGAGCAATGGCAACATATGGACTAGAAAGAGAATGGCCCACTATCCCCACAAAACTCAATTTTATCTATTTTTACTCAGGGATGAAAGAAGGCCGTGGAGTGCGACGTCGTTTTAATGAAGAGCATTGGCACTAAGGCATGCGTCTCCGTCCTAATGGCTCGGTGAGCCGGCACTGCAGACCAGGGCTGCAGTGCCGGGGTGCAGCATGGCCACGGCCCCGTGGGGGCCTCTGAATGGAGGTGACAGCGGCCACAGGTGGAACCAGCAAGACAGCGGCCAGGGAGAGAAGTCAGGGCATCGGGCCGGGGTGCACACCGCCTGGCCTGACCTGATGGACAAGCCCACGGCCAGGACAGACAGAGCACGGCCCAAAGGCATGGGAAGAGGCAGGACGCAGCGTGGAGGAACAAGCGTGGGGACAGGGTCCCGGGAAGAGAACGAGCCTGACAGAAGCAGATGGCTGGGCGACGGGAGGCCTCCCAGCAGCCGGGTCTCCGACAGGACTCAAGGGGGCCTGGACCTGTTTGGAGGGGACACAACGGATGGGCAGGGTGGGCGGCCAGAGAGAGGAAAGGGAACCCCAGGAACGTAGCTGTGACAATGCCACACACCCCCACCCCGTATCCGAGGCCCACGCTGACAGAGGTGCGATTCCGGAAGCCTTCCAGGTTGTCCTGGCTCCCGCAGGCACCGAGCCAAAGCAACCCCTGTGGCCACGGGGCCCTTCCCAGCCTGACTCCGCCCCGGGTCGTAGGCTCACGCTTGCCATCCCCACAGGCCACCTGACAGGACACCCCGCTGGAGACCCCTTCCTAAATGTGCACAGTCAGGGGTCTCAGTTCCTCGCCTCACACCACACCCTGAGTCCAGGGCCCAGGTCACACTCGGACAACACGAGGACAGCACATGCAGCCCACACACCCCTGTGCCCCCAAGGTCAGAGATCGATGTTTCTCCCTCCCTCCCTCTCACTTTCCCTCTCCAAAATCAATAAACATATCCTCTGGAAAG
>PVKM010005895.1:0-46168 GCA_004027735.1 Carollia perspicillata | reverse complement strand
CCAATGAAGTGAGTAAAGAGGCATGTATAAAGTGTTTGGGTTTTTGTTGTACACCTTATTAAAAGAATTCCAATAAAGAATCTAAGATCATGCATTGAGTAGGTGATGGCCCATTCCACTGTAAGAGTCTTGCATACTGGCCTCCTCTGCTGTAGGGCAGTGAGTGCAGGTCTCTGACATTGGCAGAAAGAACTGATGGTCAGTGAAATTTCAAGTTCAAATGTTAGCAGTGACTTCTCACTGTCAATAAGGAAAATAAAGACAAGGAGAAGATAGGTCTCAATCTGTATGCAACCCTTGAAATGGACCATTTTTATAACCTAAGGTTGTTAATCTTCCAACTGACCAACTTATGACTGTTCACCAAGGACCTACTACATGATTTTTTTTTTTTAAGAAGGAGAAGAATGCTGTCAGGGAGGGGATACTGTTTTGGTCTGAGTTTCCTCAGATCATCTCTAAGAAAAGGATTGGAGGGCACATAATTTCTTTGGGAGGTGATGCCAAGAAGCAATAGTAGAGAATGAGGAGATGAGACAGGGGAGGGGAGAAACCCATAAAAGCAGTTTTATCAAGCAACTCAGCGCTGCTGGGAACTCTGGGAGATGGAGTCCTGGGAAAGGAAAATGTGTGGGGGTATGGGCAGTGGAGGCATGCTGTGAACCAGCAGCAAAGAGGAGAGTGAAACCAAGTCTGCCAGGGAGAGCTTCAGGAGATGTCCAGAGAAGGCAATGGTCAAGGGGAGCCTTAGCAGGCAGAGATGATGGAGAGGGTATTTTAGGCCCTGGCACCAGCTTCAGCAAAGCACAAAGGGTCTCTTGAGACAATGTCATTCATACACCTGGGTGTTCTAGATGCGTGACTATTTCTCTAACAGTTGAATTTAATTTTTACTTTGACCCCATCCACTGGGTGGCAGACGATCAATTTAGGTCTCCCCTTCCCTCTCACCTTCCCAGGGCTTTGCAGAAGCTCCAGAGAGGAGAGGGGAAGAAGAGCAAGCATCTGGTTCTCTCATTTGGGTTCCTGATGGTTAATTTCATGTCTAATCTTGTAGAATATGATACCCAGATACTAAGTCAAACTAGTCTACACACCAAGACAAAAGTAATTTCTAAATTAAATTAACAGTTAAATCAGTAGAATTTTGAGTAAGCAGATTAAGCAGATTACCCTTAATAACATGGAGCTCGTTAAGAGAGAAAACAAGACCCAACTCCCCAGGGGACAAGAGAATTCTGCCTCCAGACTGCTGCAGCTGCACCATCTATGCTTCCTTTTTGACTCCCGCCTAACCTGAGGAATGTTAACTTTCCTGCTTCTCTCTCTCTCTCTCTTTCTCTCTTTCTCATTAGTTCTTTTCTCCTGGAGAACCCTAACAATGATTGTCATCTATTTGCTGAGGAATCCTTGGACACATCCCTGTTCCCTTTAGCCTCTGACCACACTCAGCCATGAATGGTAACATGACAATGTCTTTCTGGATCTAGCTGTCACTCAGATACTCTGTGTCCCTGTAGGACAGATGAAAAACACCAGGCTGTTCTCTCATGTGTCTCTGGGACCAGAAAGGTCTCTGTGAGATGTATGTGGCCTTCTCCACCTGGGTGTGCATGACAGCAGTTTCTATAGTACAACTGCCATGCATACTGAGACAAGGGAATTCTATGAAATTTGCTTCCTTACCTGCCTCAACCCAGGATGTTCTCTTGGAGTTCCTAAAATTCTGTCCCCATCACCCCTTCCCCTTGCCACAACTTGGTGGGGATTGAGAGGATGAGAAACGGAAGCAAGAGTGAGGCTCTCTGCCAGGAGCCATAGAAGCAAAACACTAACCTGCCTCTCTCTACAATCTTCAACTGTCTGCCTGTCCTGTATTCGTGCTCCTGTTTTTTTGCCTTGTAGGATCTTTTTATAATTTATGCTGGTTCCTTCTTAATAAGTTATCCTTGAAAGAAATAAGTTTTCCTGAACCAGCTTGAAGAAAGGGTCATAGGTATGTTGCAGGTATGCAGAAACTTTTTTGACCCAAGAGTTTGCATAGAGGTTATTCGGTCTTTACATCTCTCCAAGCAATGAAAAAAAAGGAATGACTCTGAGACTATTCATATTGCAAATTCTCACCTTTCTTCTGCTTCCTCAATGGCAAACTGCTGTCTACAAAGGGACTGCTCCTTTCAATGGTCACTCAGACCCACCTCCTTAATTTCTAAGATTGAAACTGAATCTAGGGCAGCCCCATCTGTCAGCCCAAATTCCTGTTTTCTAACTCTACTCCCAAGGAATTAATTTTCTCACAGTAAATTTAGTTTGCTTCAAGAGTCATCCTTTCCAGGCTTTTCATGAGATCTGTAGTTTCTTAACGTCTTTTGTTCAACTTCCATTTTTTTTGGTCTGCCTTTCTGCCTACTTCATGGTGTGGGGTTCCAGCAATCTCTTCCTCCCATGGAAGGGAGAGCTTGTATTCCTGTCTCTGTGGGTGACCTACTGCCACTATGTTCAAACCAGATGTCTCTCAGGGCTCCTTATCTAGTCCAAGAAAACAGGAAAACCAGCCCTGCCTAGTCATGTATTCTTCTATGCCTGATTGTTTGGAAATCCAGGCCCTGAGTTCTCTGGACTTCAAGTTCAAGAGGTCATGATCTCGCAACTGAAAAGACTCTCCTCTAAAATTGCTCTATCATCTGTGTATTGGAAAGTCTGCTTTAAAGTGCAAAGCCAAGATCTGACTTTGGTGTTACCTGAGATGTGCCAAAATTGCCATAATCTGAATCAATGAATACTTCAATTTACATAGCAGGGCAATGGATTTAAACAATTATTTACTGAGAATAACAACATACCTGTATCAAACAATATATCAAAATACTATCATATCAAATCTTTATCCTGCTACACAATGTAACAGATAACATTTCACAACCAATACACTAATGCCAGACTAATTGTCTTATTCTGGTGCAATGAATCATTACAGAAAAAAATAAAAAATAAAAATAAATAAGTACCAATTAAGTGCAAGGACAGTATTTTTGGTAAAGAATCTTTTAACCATCTTTTTAAAAAAAATCAACTGATCTCTTAGTCTCTTTCTCTCTTAGAATGTGTTATGATTTAAAACAAAATCTTAAATTTTTATGTCCATTTTTCAGTGACTTGACCACCATGTTCGATTTGTTACACAAGAGACACAGTGCAATTTGCTATGATTTTGTGAAAGGCAGTCTTATCTAGCAATCATTGATAGTGTAAACAAAGTTATTTTGATAGACATCTACTCCTAAGCCACATATTACATTTCTTCTCTCTCAGTAAACTATTATTTCCAAGGCCTGAAAACTATACTATAGCATATATTTAGAGCCAAATTAATAATTTCTCAGTGGTAATATTAACAATCACTAATTAGTAGTTTTAAATGTTACTCTTTCTCTGACACAAACATGGAAGCAATTTCATGTTTATGTTTGCATGATCCTCTTTGAAAAATAAATTATGAGGAGTTGTTTATATGTACACACAGAGACTTTCTTTTATTCAGTTTTGTATGAAATATCATAATGTTTCCTGCAGAATACATTGCAACTGTTTCTCTTTGGCCTGGAAGTTCTACAATGGTTTGTGTCCAAAGTAATAAAATTCTGACATTTAAATGGAGTTAAATATCTCAAATGGAGGTTTCATTTTTGGTTTTTGGCCTAAAAGAATCCAAGGTGATCCCGGTATCGCTTTAGTGTTTAAAAGTGATTGGCAAAGCAATGTCCACGATTCTGCACCCATAGAACAAGGATTTCAAGTGAAAAGTGCATTGGTCAAGAAAGCCCAACCAGGAGGCTGACCAGTATAAAGAATACAAAGCACGCAGCCAGAGGACCTGGGTTCATGAACTCATTCAAGTTTTTCAACCAGCCTGAGCCTGGTTTACCTCACTGTAAAACTGGAGAAAATAATAACAAGCCCTCAATGGAACTATTTTGAGGGAAAGTCAGCAGGTGAAAAACACTAGACATGTAGTAGAAAATTAAAAGTGTACTTAGAGATTGAAGCTGGCACTCTGCATTAGTCTCTGATGACTCCCTGCTGGCTTCCCGGGCTCCGGACGACCACCTGTTAACTAGTTGACTCTCTGTCTCAGACTCAGTTAATCTCTTACTATCTCTTTGTCCTGGCCCCGGGCAATTTTCGCCCTCTGCTTCTGCCTTGGCTTCCACATTCCTGCTTGTATCACGAGACCTCTCCCCTCCTCACTTTGTTGCAAAAGTATTTAACTGCCCACCTGACCCCTTCTCAGTGCCCAGAATTTGGAAGCTGTCTCCTCTGGGCCCACAGGTGTAATAAAGACTTACTCCATCACCCCAGATCGTGTAAGAGTTCGTTTTTCTGCAACAGACAAACTGTGACATATATACATCAGCTTCCATATGAAAACATAGCTCTTTATTTAACACCACACACAAGGCACCACATTTCCTTACTGTGCCTTCATTTTATCCCAGACTTAGGCTGGAATCCCTAGTAGCAAAGTCTGAAACCGGATGCTTATTGTGGGAGGAAAAACGGCCTAGGGCAGGAGGAGAAACCCAGAGGGGATGAGGTTTGGGCTACTGTCTAGCCTCAGCTTGATCCCATGAGGAGCTCTAAAGTGAATGTTATCACTGAGTCATCTTCACTGAGGCAAGGGTGCTGCCTCCGGCCATCAGGGAGATGGCAGAGATACAATGTCTCAGGCATTTCCAGGGGTGTGACAGCTCTGTCTGTCAAGGGCACTCTCCAGTGAAGGGCATACTGGTGAGCTGCCAGCAGACAACCCTCCCTGCAGTGGGAGATGGAGGCCCCTCTGGGCAAAGAAGATCTGGATGGGGAACCAATAGCAGGTCCTATAATCACCTTTGTGACTCAGAAATATATGACATGACCCAGATCACTCTCACACCAACCCCATGTATGGAATCAGATTCTCCACTAGTACACTCAAAGCCATCCACTGCAAAGCCAGCAGCAGCTTAAGTCAGAGAAACTGGAAATGAATTTAAAAGTCAGAAGCTATGTATTATTCAATAATGTCATTTACAGGCAAAAGCTGGATGTGAAAATAGATTTGCCTGACATTTATCGAACTCCTACTATACACCAAGCCCTCTGCTAGTTAGGTCCACATGGCAGCTATACTACCCTTACAATGGTCCTATGAAATCAGTAGATATTGTCTTTCTTCTGCCCACTTTTTAATTTGACAGTTCAAGACAACTGAGGCCCACTTGAAAAATATTCGTTTGGGAGACAAAATGGAAAATGTTAATACCCCAAATTACCAAGACTTGAGGAGTTCTTTGAGACCCCTTAGTTCATAATTAGAGAATGTTGAAAGATATGTTGGTACATCAATCTCACAAACAATGTGTACCCTCTATGTGTGCCAAGTTGCACACAGGTACAGTGAGGAACAGAGCAGTCCAACCAGGCCCCTGAGCTCTAGGAATATACAGAAGGGTAGGGGCTGTGGGCACACAAATGATTCCTTATTAATGGTGGTGTCCCCAAAGATAGCCAAGGGATTAATTTAAGGTACCTTTACTGAATACCTACTAAGTGTTAGCTAGACCTTGAACCCAGAGTTGGGACAGGTACCTAAAGGAATAAGCCACATTCTGTGCTGCAGAAGAGTATATATATGGTCCAATGATCCATTTGTTCTAAATATCCAGCTTTCTGGCTCGTAACTCTTTGGCCTACAGTCTAATCTCATGTCCACCTCAATGTTGTAGTTAATTCATTCCAGAATGAACATGAGGGCAGTGGTCCTACGGGTGTTCCACTGGCTCATGCACATGTCAAGGCCTTGCTGAAAAATAAATACTGACATTTGCCCTACTGGGATTACATGGGGCAAAATGTGAACTAAATGTGATATATTCACTTTGGTAAAACAGAAGAAGTACATTTCTAGAGAACAGAATTAAACATAAACCATAATCTAGAATAATCTGAATTGCAAAAGTTACCATTTCAAATAAATGGATTTAACTTATTGAAATGATAAGTTTGATCACGCCAAGCATTTCAAGCATTCTAAAATTCACACACTAATTTAATTTTAATTATTCATCTTCTTCCATCAGATTCTATCTTGATTCTGCCCCAGAAATCAGAGGTCAGTTCTCTTCCTGAAACAGGTGGGGATTTATATATTTATGACTAATGGCACTGGTCAGTTTCTGCCTTACATTAGAAACATTTTTGTAAACATTTTGCATCCTGTTTTCTCTAAAACATTCCATTCTATATTTTCAGCCCCTTGAAGTCAATGCATAAGTTCTGATGAGTCTTTGCCTCCTTTGTGGAACATACAAGGCATTCAATCAATGGTGATTGAATGGCTGGCTTGACTGAAGAAAGGAGGGATGAGTACAGAAATGAAAACATTGAATTCTATGCTTGTGGGAGTCTCCATCTGGTGATGTCCTCCCAGCCATCGCAGATGAAATGAGACTTCCAAGACAAGATTTGCTTGGGGAGAAAAGGTTGGCTAGTCTCTCAGAGGAGAAGAGCCACAAGTCTATTTCTCTATAGGCTTTTATTGAGTTCAGCTCACACAGAGATACATGGTATGCACATAAAATTCATCAATCAATGTCCAAAAAGCTACAGTCATGAAAAACTGACACCATAGATAGATAATAATTGAAGAAACACATAGATTGTCTCTGGTCAGGGTTGGTGGAATATGCTGACGCCAGAAGGTTGTTGAGGCATGTAACATGAAGTAGGGCGTTTCACTCTCTGAGCTTTGAGCTCAAACATCTGGTTCATACCAACAGGGTTGTCAGCTATCAGAGAAAGCCTTAAAGGAAACAATGTACATTCTTTCTCAGGCCCGATTTGCCCCCAAGAGCTGCCTGTCCCTGTCCCTGTACAATGCCAGAGGCCAAGGCTGCCTCTGGCATTGTTTTCAGGCTGAGTCAGTTGGGGGAAGCAAAGCATCCAAGAGATTAGGACCTTCTTACAGAAAGAATGAGGACCCAGGCTATGACAAAGCTGAGGGATGAGGGTCTTTCTGCCCCTTCTCTGTATTCCCTTAAGTCCTTCCCTGATGGCCCTTTTTGCGGCTGTGCCTGACTTAGGTTGTCCCTCCCTTGAGGGATCTTACCCATCATTGACTAACCAGTCATCTTTCAAGGCTGAGCGGTGTGAAGTGAAGGAGGCAGGGGCTGTGCTCCTGCCAGGAGGATAGGTTCTGTCTCCTTAGTGGCTCGTGGCCCCAAGGCCTTTTCTATTAGCCCTAGCTGTGGGACTCTTTTGTCTCTTAATGAGACTGCAGTCCCTGAAACCAGGCAGGACAGCTCCCAACATATGCTAATATTCTCTTCATGTAACAGGGTGCGGCCAATGGGAACCCCAAATAGGGATTTATAATGGGGTCCAGAGCTCAAGGTGTCTAGGAAATATTAGATAAAAATATGTATATAGGATATCCTCACCCCCACAAGTCTGAGCTGGGGGATGGGATACATGGAGCAGGGCCATTGAAAGCCGTTTTGCACAGTAAGAGCTTTGTAGCTAACTTCCGGGCATGGTCATTTAACATATCTATAAGTTTTAACTGGTTTTATGGATATGTTAAATAGCTGTGGCCATGCTTTGAGCCAGGGGGATGGGAGTGACTTCCACCCAGGATGTAACTGGGAGGCAACTTGCTCTGGGTACAGCACCTGTGTGAGAGCTTGGAGATGATTGGCTCCATGCCAAGAGACCACACCTGCCCAGACTTACTAAGGCAGCCCAGTAAAGCTGGAAGAATACGGGAATGTTGACAGGTGTAACTGTTTGTGTGAGAAATCAGAAATGGTGCTGCACAGGAGGATTGGCACTAGAATTTAAACCCAGGCATGGCAACCATGCTGGGGCTTTTGGGGACTACTCAGCTTTGGCAAAAGTTGGGACTCTGCAGCTACAGAGTGTGCCCTTTTTGCTACATGGCTTAGGAAGCAGGAGAGACTTTGCCTGGAAGAAAAGGGGGGAAAGGATGCTTGCTGATGGGTCATGAGAAGGTGCAACATGGTTTTGGATTAACTGGAGATCATGATGGCAACATAGCTGATAGTGATGGAACTGAGGGGCTGCCTGAACCATGGACTTCTGCTTCTTTTCCTGAGATACAGTACCCCAGGCTGGGCAAAGGGGAGAAGGAAGGACTGTTCATTTGTGGGTATTCTAAAGGATGTTAGTATTTTTAATAAAGCCATCAAGTCATTACTCTCCATCTATATAACTTTTTAAATAAATAATCCCTTCCCTTTTCACCAGTCTCTGACACTGAAAAATGTCTTTCCCTGGCAGTGGGCAAGGTGAACCTATTACAGTGTGGGGGAACCCCTGGAACACAAGGGTGAGTCCAGTCAGTAATAGTACCTCATTCACCAGCCCCAACCCAGGTCTGTTCTGTAACATTCAGGCCAATACAAACTACAAGGAATGCTCTGATTTGCCCACCACAGAGAATAAAGGACAAGAAACTTAGAGACACAGCAGTTGCCAATGGGAGGAACCACTGGCAGAGGACATAAATCTCGTGCACAGTTCGTATTCAGGGAATTCCCTCTGAATTGTGTCTGAATTGCACAGGTGCAGACTTGCTTAGGGTCTCCTGAACTCATGTATCAGGGGCCACAGACTGGCCCAGAAAGGCAGGAAACTCAAGCAGGGAGCAAGATCCGTCAACCCTTGGGCTATTAGAATCATTCACTACATTCCTGTCTCACTCCTGCTCCCTCACATCTAAAACACATTCAAGAAATGATATTTAGAGATAAACATTGGCATGCAATTCTCCTGGGTGACTGTACTGGATGCTTACTCTTCATATTTTCCACATCTCTTATCCCTTCTGTAAGAGACAGACACAACTTTCGTTTGTGGATCCACTTGTCCCCAACTCGAGCCCAGAGAACCTGGACTCAGGGTGTGACGTATAATGGAGGTCTAAGCCAATGGATGTGTCACATCCCCTAGTGATTGGTTCAAGGGCAGGAGTGTAATCTCAAGTAGTCGCTAAGAATAAAGTTTAGAACTTTTGATGGGCATCCTAAATAAAATATTCACCCTTCCTATGAATTTGAACCTACACAGATATAGAACCAGGTGCTGCCACAAGCCACTTATGACTGCGAAGAAAAAGGCTTTCTGAAAGCAGAGCAAATGCACAGAGGAAATGGAAACAACTGGTGCAGGAGTCCCTATGTTGTTTAGCACTTAAAACAGACGTTCCTCTGGACTTTCCTTCTACATGATCCAATAGGTTTATTTTGTGATGAAAGCCAGTTTAGGTTGTTTTCTGCCACAACCAAGAGACATGACAGAACATACCAAATGCTTTGCAAGAAGGGTTACCAAGTGACTAAGATTCACACTAAGCAATAAATGGCCGTAACAAACACAGCTGGTACTCTCCCCCCTGCAATAACCCTCTGTCCACCCAGGCAGAAGTGAAAACAACCTCCTTGGAGAAAAGTCATACATGCTGATGACGTCCTCTCTCAGTTGCCCATATATCTGACTGAGGAACTTCTCTGGCCATAGGAGCACAGTCAGTCCTTTTACACGGCTAAATGGAAGTTAGTGGCCCCCGAAGCAAACTTCAGCCAATGAAGAATGGGGCCATTCTGAGTTGACTTTTGAACCCTTCACTTTCTTTCCTTCCTGTCTTGCCTCCTCATTTCCTCACTGTGCTACTTGGGATCATCTCCCAAATAAGCAGCTTGTATGCAAAGCAATCTTTAGGGTCTGTTTTTACAGAACTCAAATTCAGACAATGATGGATAGAAAATTATTTCTAGAGGGCAGCTGGAGGAATGGGGAGAGAAGATACTGAGTGTTCCCATGAAGGATACGAAGCATAGAGAGAAGAGATGCTGGAACCATTCTCTGCAAGGAGTAGCCCACAGCACAATTGTTAAGGCTTAGAGTTCACCTTTGCTACCCAGAGCCCTCCTTTCTCTGGCATAATGAAAACAACATGAGATTTGGAACTCTTGAGATCTCACAGCTCTAACATTTCCTGTCAATGTTAATTGTCAGCAAGTGATCCAACACCTTTAAATCTTTTTTTTTTTCCTTGTTGGGGGATAACAATACCTATAACAAAGAGTGGTTTCAGGGCAAAAAACAAAACACAGCAAAATGGTGTGTAAACTATAAAGCAAGCTAGGCGAAAGCAATTATTTTTTATTCCTGAGTACAGAAAAAGCAACATTCCCAGACTAAAAGCACATCTGAACAGAGAGGAGAAAATCATATTGAAAACGCAAAGTGGAAAATTCTACCTCGAGAGATCAGCCAGACTTGAAAAAGGGTGAGTACATGACACAAGTATGTTGTGTAAATGTTGGTGCCACTTCCGTAGCCTCCAATTTATGCTGGTACTTCCAATAAGAGTAGGGTATTAATACAAATCTATCCTCTACAAATGCTTTAAGAATAAGACTGGTTTAAATGAAAATGTTAGATGTTATTCTTTGAAGTTCTCAGCCAAATATTTTAGAAAGGGAACAGAGCAGTAAAAAGTGTTTTATAGCCTTAGAAACTTAACTAATTTAGAACCAAAAGTTTTACTGCTTCATCAATATTTATGGATTACAAATTTATCTAAAAAGTTGTTTTTGTCCCACCACACACCCAAGATTATTAATGGGCAAGCTGCTGATTATTAATCTTCATTTCCTAAAACAAAACTAGCCCTATGTTTCTTGCAGACTGTACATCACACGCACACACCACCTCCTGGAAGCCAAATTAAACTGGAGTCAATAGCCCATCAGACCCAAGAGTCATGAGCACAAGCTGGGAATTATGCATCTAGAGGTGTGGTGATGGAATCACATTTAAATGAAGTAAGATTTCGGAAAACTGCTATTTTTTTTTCCATTTAGCCAATAATGTATCCCTTTACATCTTGGTTTTTTTTTCTTTTCCTTTGTTATTACACTCAACTTTTGTACAAATATTTCCTTTCTTAAAGTTGGGCCGGGCTTCAAAGACAAGGTAAAAAGAAGGGCTGAGCAAACATCCATTTATTGACAGGTGAAACCAAGACAAAGGTTCTTACAAAGAGGAATACTAGTAGTATAAATATTGATTGTGAGTTTAGCATGTTTCAAGGGGTGCTTAGCATTTTTGTTACCATTTCATCTCTATTTCACAGATATAAAAACTGAGTCTCAGAGAACTTCAGTGATATGCCCAAGGTCATAGAGATCATCTGTGGTACATTGCAGATCTAAAAGCAGTTTATTTCAAGGCTCTTCTCTTAACTATGCTATCTATATTGCTCACAAGAAACAAGCTAATTGACTTTAATAACCCTTGTTGACCAAGAGGAGTGACAGAATGCACTAGAAAATTGCTCAAGCTTTCACTACACTTTGACAGAGTAGATGTTATTTTACACAAATGTTCAAACTGCATTTGAAACTGACACATTGTAGCTCATCATCTTCCACTAGGTGGTAGGTCTTGTATTGTTTGTCACTAATGGTCTACCAGATGCCCAGAGTGAGGAGCAGCTTGGGTTTTTTTGTTCATTTTTTGGTTTTTCTTTTTTGGAATGAGACTGGACAAGAGTGGAAGAAAAAAAGCTCTAGAAATAAGTCCAGGTTCAGTCTTTTGTCATGCCAAATAAGAAGTAGTTCTGTATGTATATACTAGCAGGTAAGGGAGTACAAGAAGGCCAAAAGAATGTGATGGGCAGAGAGCAACCTCAGTCATGAGCTTACCTCTAAACCATTCTGAATTCACTGATTCTCTAACTTTGGATGACGTTTTATTCTAGTGGCATTTTGGTATCTTTTTAACCCTATGAATATAGGTAGTGTTTTATTTAGCTACATGAAGAGTTCCTTGAGACGCAATGTCTCAAATAGGTTTTCATTTATTCAAGATATATATGGTCCCTATTCTATGCAAAGCTAGCATTTTAGTTCTGTTTCTATCTTCCTCTTACTTACTTACCTTTGGATTGATGTGTGCTTCTCTCAGATTACACAGTCAAATGAAATTTTATCCACAACAAGAAACTTCACATTGAGGATATTTTCAAAAAATTAAACCCAGTTTGGAACACCCCTTGCTAGGATTGACAAAAGATCCAATACTAATCATCAGAGGGGTTCCCTCCCTCTCCTTGTTGGTACAGGAATCCCCAAGAGGCAAATTCAGTATAAAAAATTTCAGGAAGGGCCTTTTGGTCTTCTCTGAAGTATTGACCAGTCAAGGCTACTTGGTTCATTTAAAGTTGTAGGTCTCAAATTCCCCAGCATTCTGAGCTTTTATCTTCAGAGTAGTTACTGAACTTTTGATGCTGCGTAGTTTATGATGGGTCCCCACTTTAGAGGTCCTACACTGTACTTGGATGCTGCATGGGAGAGGAACATTAGGCTATGTCAATTTCAGGACTAGCCACCTTTACTTTCCTGCCCTAGTTTAGAAACTTAATCTCCACTCAAAATGAGGCCAAACTTTTTTTAGCTCCTCCTTTCTCAGGCAAATGAATACCTAATTTAACTTTTTCCTGGGAAGCCCTTGGGAAAAAGTAAAGAAACATTGTTCTCATTCTTTCTTGATAAGAGTAGCAAAAATAAGCATAGTTATATTTTCAATTCTATCTCCTTGCCATATCTATTTGTACCAAGGTTAGTGTACTCTTCTTGACTTGCAGTAGGGATGCAGCTAAGATGGATAATCATTTTCTGCTCAACCTTTCTTACCTTATGTAGGTTTCGAGTGTACATTTTTATGACACATAATCTATATGTTGCATTGTGTGTCCACTACCCAAAGCCAAATCATCTTCTGCCACCATATATTTGAGTCCCTTCATATTTTTCGAAAATGAAGATTTGACTCTTTTACATGACTCCCAATCACACATATGCATATATTTTCTCTCCCCATAATTCTGAAATAGTTATACTGTATTTCTGATATATTAAACCAATATTCAGTGGCATAGCTATGTAAATAGTATTCACAATTAATCCATTTAATATTCTCTACATTGTCTTCCATCTATAACTTTCTGCTTTCCCTAGAAATAGCCATTGCCTCACTTTTTGTTTTTGTTGCACAACTAGCATTTGGCCTTTCTGTTAATAAGTCATCACTTGACCTTCTATAATATCCATAAATCTCCTTTCAATGTACTTTAAAAAAATTATTCATTGATTTGAGAGAGAGAGAGAAACATTGATTTGCCATTCTGTCCATCCATACATGCACTAATTGATTCTTGTATGTGTCCTGACTGGGGCTTGAACTCTCAACCTAGGCATACTGGGATGGTGCTCTAACCAACTTAGCTACCCACCCAGGACTCCTTGCAATGTAGTTTAACCATATCAGGTAGCCTGTCAGTTTTAATTTTTTCCTGGAAAAATCCTAGAGCCTTCTTTCTGTCCTCCTTAAATGTGCGTTAGTTGCTTTCTAGGCCTGCTACATACCTGTCGTTCTAACACTTCACCTTACAATTATCTTGGGGATTCCCTTCTTACTTCTTTCTGCTGAAATATGGAGATGAGGATGTCAATAAAGTGGCAATTCTAAAACCATGAAACAACCAGCACAGCACCAAGGCTAATGTGCTAAGAAAAGCAAAACGAAAAGAAAGAGAAAGCTGTGGTCCCCAATACCATTGTTAACCTACCCTACCAACTCTAACCTGTCTTCCCCAGGTGTCTTGTTGTTTGAAATAAAGAATCCTTTTTTTGAGCCATTGTAGTTTTCTGTTACTTGTAGAAAAATGCATTCCAGATGCAACAGACACAGTGAGATTAGGTGACTTCTCCTAGCTCATATAACTAACAACTCAATGAAAAAATCAGAATTTGATCTATATAAGTCACACAAAATACTATGACTACTAACTACTTACTATGTAGTGAGCAACATGCTGGAAAAGTTATATTTCATACCCTGTGAGGTAGGAATTATCTCGATTTTATCAATAGAGATTCAATATCTTGCCCAAATTTTTATAATTACGGCATTGCAGAGTTAGAATTTCAACCTCAGTGTGTCATCTAGGCCTATGTATAAAAACACCATGATGTGTTGTCTTTTACTATATGATGATCTAGAGAGTCATCACAGATTCATAGTAATTTTTAATTTTTGTCCCTGACATTTGTGGCAGTCAATCTTTAAGATGGCCCTCAATGAGCCCTGGATCTGGGTATTCATGCCCTTGGGAAATCCCTTCCTTTTGTGTGTATATGGACTTAGGACTTCTTGTAATAAATAGAATGTGGCAAAAGTGATGCAATATCACTGTCAAGCTCAGGATATAAAATACTGTCTTCCATCTTGCTTGCTCTCTCTGATGTTGCAAGCTAGCCCATGAAGAACAACATGGACAGAGAATGAAGAAAGTCCTGTGGCCAACAGCCAGAGACAAACTGAGGCCTTCAGCCCAGCAGCCTATGGGGAATGAAATCTTGACAACAATCACTTAAATGAGCTTGGAAGCAGGTCCACCCCTAGTCAAACCTTAAGATGAAAACAGCAGCCCTAGCCAGCATGGTTTCATTGGTTGAAGAATTGTCCTGTGTGCTGAAAGGTCATGGGTTTGATTCCCAGACAAGGCACATGCCTATGTTACAGGTTCAATCCCCAGTTGGGGAGTGTATGATAGGCAACCGATAGATATTTCTCTCTTGCATTAATATTTATCTCCCTCTCTCTTTTCGTCTTTTCTCCTCTCTTTAAAATCAATAAGCATTGCTCTTGGATAAGGATAAAAAAAAAGATGAAGACATCTCATTAAAGCTTTATTAGGAACCAGAGGACTAGTAAGTCATGCCCAGATTTCTTATCTGCAGAAGCTGTGAGATAGTAAATGTGGATTAGTTTTAGTTTCGTGCATTAATTTGGAGGGTAGGTTTGATAAATGCCAGTAGATAACACAGTAACAGGTACACATCTGCAGGGCTTATGAAATCCACAAGAAAACAACCAACAAGACTGTGGAGGCAAGTGTATAGAAGAAGGGCTTTCTACCAAGCTTATCCCTAAGCAATCAGAATAAAATTTTTGCAATAATCCATCTTTTCAAACTTTAAACTTGTATACTTCCTAGCTAGATGATGCATTTGGCTAAAGGACTTCCAACAGTAATTTCTATTATTCCAGGAATGTTTTAATCATTAGAAGCAGAAGTAGACTCTTGTATTCAATGATGACTTAGGACTCTCCTATATATTCAATTATAAAGCTTTTTATCCATAGTAAAGTAATTAGCATGGAGCCCTGATAGCCTCAGAATAGTTGTGTTCCCAAAATATATATGACTTATTTCTTGTTGACACAAAGCATCTTTGACTCCTTCTAATTTCACAGGATGTTTGGAAACACATCATTTCATGGCCAAGGAATTAAAGAGAGGCCAACGACAGGTCAATGGCTTTACTAAATGCTCTCCAGCTCCTCCAAAGATTTTAGCCTGCGAGGAAGGTGAGTGATGGTTGATTGCTGAACAACAGCTTACTTAACATCACTGTCTTTTATTCCAATTTAATGAATTGAGAGAGATGCACTAAGCAATAACCACTTACCATTCTCCACAAATCCTGATGACTACTTCTTGGTGTCTGAGCATTTTATTACTTTGTTTTCCTGTATTTACTTCCATCTTCTGAGAGGGCTTTCTAACTTATATTTAAGGTCTTGCTAGAAAAGTGAATGATGAGAAATTCACTTTGAATGTTATGAGGGCTGAATTACAGCTGTTTATCTCAGAAAAGCGAGAACCTGGAATCGTTAAATACTTTGCTTTACTTACATCAAGACAGAGAGGATGGGAGGGTTGGCGACTTAGTATTCACTAATAGAACTCTGGGGGAACAAGTGAGACAACCTAGTGTTCTGGGTGAGTGGTCTCAACATTCACTTCTAGAAAGGACTGCACTAAGTGTTAAAAAAAGTCTCTCTGCCTTGGCCAATGTGGCTAAGTGGTTGGAGCATCATCCCATAACAGAAAGGTTGTAGGCTCAATACGCCATCAGGGTACATACCTAAGTTGTGGGTTCATCCCCAGCCCAGGTTTGGGCACATGCGACCCCCAGTGCAATGTGTGGGGTTCCTGGTCCCGGCGTGGAACCCCAGTCTATGAAGTAAACCAATCAATGCTTCTCTTGCATCGATGTTTCTCCCTCCCTCTCTCTCTCTAAAAAAGGAAATGAAAATGTCCTCAGGTGAGGATTAAAAAAAAATTGCATCTTCTTAGTGGCCTGCGAGCTAAGTAAAAAGACCCATATTTACTATTTGACCTTGTTATTAGGTGTGAACATTTATTTTTCCCTTATGGATTTGCAGAAAGCAAATATTATAATCTCACCAGAACATTTCTATAAAAACTCCACATGCATCACCAGAGGTGGGGCTTGCTCTATGAGGCGTCAGCTCTCTCTGAGCCCCATGGGCCACCATCTGATGCCCTTCCCACCACGGAGGCCACAAGAGAAAATTCTGAGGCTGGTGCTTTGATGAGACGACACACAGAGTTATACCTCTAAGCCCTGTGATCCAGCTGCTATTTTGCTTGGGTCACATTTACAGTCTCTGCAGAACTGCGAGGCTGTCATTCAAAATGATGCATGGCCATTAATTCATTGGTCATTCCAAGCATGGGGGCTTGGCTGGGACCAGGCTGTGGTGTCAGGGAGGGTGAAAATTTATGGAGCAGAAAAGATGCAGGGATTTGAAAATAAGCCAAATCAAAAGTGTAGCCAACTGTCAAGGTGTCAAACTGTTCCTGTGCCTTTACTGTTGTGCCAAACCCTTTTGATGTATTATTTCATTTAATCTTCCCAGTGACCCTGTGAGACTATAACTCTCTGCTGTTTCTTTCTACAGCATCTATTCATAGTTTAGAAGGCTCAGGTTCAAAGAGGTAAGGTGACTTGGTCAGGCTAGAGTTCCTAAATAAAAGAGACTGGATTTGAACCTAGAAATTTGCCAATGTCTAAAGCTATACTGGACTGCCTTCTAAAATTGTTGACTTAGAGGGTGAGAAAGAGACCCACATGGCAGGACACTATCCAGGAAAAGAGAGGAAGGGAATCAAAGCCCAGTGATGATCCTGAGCCAATTACATGTTGGCCATGGCCTTATCAGGAGCATCAGGGTTTATGGGTCCAGATTCCACTCAACAAATAGGGATTATAAGGATAGCTAGTGTGTCTCTAAGAAGGAACAAACAAGCAGATCAGTTCATTCATTTTGTTATTCATTCATTCATTCATTCATTCATTCATTCAACATATATTCATTAAGCCAGGCACTGGTACATAGTAATAAATAAGAGAACTGGCCAGATTGCCTGCTTTAACAAATGCATGTTCTTGTATAAGAGTTATATAGATAGATAGATTTTTTCCAAACAGATGCTTTCAAACAGCATTAAGAGCTATGAAGAAAATAAAACAGGTAACAACATAGATAATATATTTAGATACATTGGAATACTGTGTAACATGGGGAGAGGCTGGGTAGGCAAGGGAAGGTTTCCCTGAGCTGAAAGATAAGAGAAAGAACCTGCTAGGATATGAGGTAAGTGATGTGCATTCCAGGCAGGAGCAGCAAGTCCAAAGGCCCCAACGTGCGGGCAGGATTGGCATGTTTGAGGTACAAAAAAATGTTGGATGATTAAAGCACAATGAGCAAGAAAGAAGTAGAAAAAGACAAGTGACAATAAAAAGGCCTTGTCATTTTGAGATAAGTGTGGTGAGAAGTCAGTGGAGGGTTTTAAGGAGGAGACTAACGGGATTTCAACAGGGCCTGGAGCCTGGCCATTGAGAGAAGTAGCCACAGCACATGGCCAGTACTGCAAGGTGGGACCCTGGCTTGAGAGCCTGAGGTCAGGACCAGGTGGGGAAAGGCTGGGGGGCCATGTGGGGACAACATAGAGGTTTGGGGGCAGGTCTTGGAATTTGCAACTTAATGCAGTGCCTCACTGCTCACTAATTCAATATTTGCATTGACACTTGGCCCTGGCTCCAGGGATGCAGTTTATCCATAGAGATGATACTCTGGTGGGAAAAAGAAATTTAACAACTAAATTCAACAGTTACACCTAATCATAATACTTTGAGACAGAGCAGCTGGAACTGGGCTTCTTTAGATCAGTGAAGGCCCCATGGACAAGGTGGCTCCTAAAAGAACAATTGCACAGAAGCAAAGTCAAGAACACTCTGGGCAGAGGGGACAGTGTGGCCAAAAGCTCAGAAACAGGAGACACTATGCCATGTCTGAGGAAAAGGAAAGCAGCTGTGGGGCCTGGAGCTCAGACAGCAGAGGTGAGATGGGTAGAGGTGAGACAGCAGAGGTGAGGCCGGTAGGATCAGTTCATGTCCCCAGAATCAAAGCTTGAAATGTATCCTAAAGCATGTAAGAGTTTCTTCCTTTATGAAATGCACAATTCACTTTTTTTTATTTTTAAAAGATAATAATAGTTAAATGTTAACTGAGTTTTGCTATTGAGCACTTTGTCTATGTTATTACTATGTGCCAAAAACGATTGTAAGTATTGTGTATACATTATTTACATTAGAGCTTTTTCTCCTCAAAACAACTCTTAAAGCTAGACGCTTGTAGGAGACCATTCTGCATGCATGGGCCCAGCTCCCACTCAGAGATGCACAGGACCCACACCCACGGATAGGTTCTCCTGTGGGAAATCAGACCTACAATGAGCCTAGGCTGCTTTGAGTCTTCCTTTTTGCTAAAAACTCCTTCACCCAGATTTGTGGCAAACATTTACTGCAAAATAACTTCCTAAAATCCATGCTAAACCTTCCTAGCACCAGTGTAACTGGTCCAACCACTTTTCCCTTTTCATTTGCAACTATCCCTCTTCTGTGATGTGATTAGCGGCATTGGCTCCTTTGTTTTCTGTAAAAGGTAACCACCTAAAGCAACCTGTGCATAGAAAATGAGGACCATCATGTAATGTGCCGAGAAACCCAATAAAGGCAGTCACGGCAAGGGCCAAGGCTTTTGCTCCCCTTGAGAGAAAAGCTATGCCCACACTTTCCCTCTACCAGACTCAGTAGTCTGTGTGAATGTCTCATTTCATGTGACACTGCGGGCTGGTGCCCACATCAGACACTGTTTTCCTCATTTTGTAAATGAGAAAGTTGCAAAACAGAGAGGTCCATTAAGTCACTAAAGGTCACACAGCTCATAAGTAGCTTAGCCAGGATCGGAACCTTGGCATTTGACTCCAGAGTCCCTGCTCTATTGCATCATGCTAGGCTGATGCTCTCTGACACTCAAATGATCCAAGGGCAGGATGTCACAGCGAGACATGAAGACCAAGCATATGGGCGAAATCTGCACCTGGGTTCACCCTGAACTGAGAACAAGAAAAGTTACTCTGCACTTTTTTCCTTTTTCTATGTATTCATTCATAAGTGTTTTATTGAGCACTTGCACCCAACACATGTTTTATTGAACACTATGCACCCAATATATGTTAGATGTTGAAGGTCCCTGGAAAGCTAAAACAGACAGAGATCCTCCTTTGTGGGCTTTCAGTCTGTTGGGGAGATACAGATACTTATTAAGCACAGAAATAATATAAAATTGAAACAATAATAAGAGCCATAGGGGAGAGGTAGCTGCTGCTTCAAGAGCAGAAGGTAGGTAAAGTCACTCTGGAATAGGAAAACTCAGGGAAGGATTATTAACTTCAGAAGTTTTTTGTTTAGAAGGCACTTTCTGCTCTCAATTTTCAAGTGGGTCTAGGAGGGAGCAGTGGAAAAGGGTGGGGGGTTACTGTGGATATGTGCCTAGCCCCTTGCGGTTACTCTGGGCTCTAGGTCTACAGGTGGGAAACAAACGACATCTGTCATCACCCTTCTTGGTTTTCCAGGTCTGCTCAGTCCAGCAGATGAGAAGGCTTGATTAAGAACGTATGTGTGGACCAGGAATAAATCTGGCATTGGCTATAGTGCCCTGTGGTCTCTGTCTCCAGAGAATCTGGTTCTTCCCCAGGAAGACACATTAGGAGCCCCAGTGAAAGAAGGAGGTCGGCTCTCTCAGGGATGTTGGCCCTCACTGAGACCTTGGCATGTCAGCATGAAGCACAACTAACTAGGCAAAGCATGAGTCTAGGAAGCAGGGTAGTGGGTGGAAAAGCAAGCAGAGCTCTGGAGACTGGAGACTGACCACCCCTAGAAGCAGAGCCTGAGACAGAGATTCCAGTGAAAATAGTGTGTCTGAGAGGCGGCTGCAGGAAACATAGGTAGGGGCACAAAGATATGAGAAAAGGAGGGTAGACGATAAAGGATATATTTTCAAGTCTGTTACCATTAAGGGGAACTAACTCCTGTGAGCTTAAACCTACTGGAGAACCCTTTAGGGAACATGCACTTCAGAGGTGAAGAGATGCCCAGCGAATCCCATCAGTCATTGGACAAGGTGGCTCCCAGGGAATATTAATTCCCCAGATATTCTTACCCGCCCTGTTTATAGGCAGAAAAAGCTCAGGTGGTCTGAAAAAGCTACAGAAGAGCTGTAGGTACAGGCAGATATAAAATACGCTTCAAACCTGGATACGGTAAGTGCCAAGTGGATATGGGTATGTTATCAATATCAGCCTCTGTAGTACTTAATGTCTCAGGGCCTGTTTCCACATCCATAAAAGGATGTGGAATGAGAATAATACCTAAATCTCTTAGAACCAGAATCTAGTAGAAAGACTGCTTTCTGAGAAAGGCTGCTATTTTCACAGTATTTACAGCACATAAAGGTCCCCATAAATATCTGTTGAGTGAATGAATGCATGCAACTGGGTGCTGGAGCCAGCTTGTTCTGGCTCACAAGTGCAGATTGTTAAATTTTCAGGAATTTTGCAAGCCAGTTGTTAAACTGTTGATAGCTCAAAACCAGCCAGGGTGGGTGTGTGTACACACTACAAAATGAACTAACACAGCAAATCAAGCTTTTGTTTTTTCTTTGTCCTCTGAGAGCCATTTTAGCAGCATGCCTCTGAATGTATGTGAAGGAAATTGGCCCAGTACCAGATCTATAGAAGGTACTCTAAACGTATATTCTCTTTCTTCCACTGAAATTGAAGCGGACAGGGAAAAAGCTACATGTTTCACTGTGCTTTGCTTCTCGTTTCTGGTTGCCAACAAGTGCTCATCCAAGTGGGCCACAACTCTACCTGTACCTTTTTACTCATTTAAAGAAATAAAAGAGGGAGAGATAATATAAATATAATTAAATGTTAAATCTACGTGATGAATACATGGAAGTTTATTATTCCCTGCAATTTTCTGAACATTTAAAGTGTTTCACAATAAAACAAAAGGAGTCAGAAAAACTAAAGATACTCCTTAACTTCAGTTCCATGGACCCTTGGGAGTGGAGAAATGAGGGTTTCAATATCAACACACATTGGAAAACATGAACAAGTGCCACCTGTCTAGTACAGGTCCAGAGCAGGACTGCTATTCAGCTTTCATCCGCCCATGAAGTTGAGCCCCTCAGATTCCCATAGGGCCTTTGTATCATCCATAGTCAGAAGAAAGGGGGAGAAACAATAATTAACACATATCACATATACCTTGTACAATAAATGTCACCAAAAAAAGCATTTGAAAAATTCACAATTATTCATTCCTTCCCTCATTAACTACTCTTCTCATTGCATGCTAATTAATCATTAGGCATTAGTTAACCAGATGAAATCTTGACATTCTTTGCTTGGTTCCTGTTGTTCCTAGAATTATCAGTAAGCATAATATATGCAGGGCATTGCAGAAGGCTCTTCTTTTTCTCTCATGGTCTATGTCCCACAGAGCTTTTCCAAATAATACATTCTTACTACCAAAAACTTTGCCACTGTGTTGTGTTTTTTTAATCACTTCCCTATTTCTTCACTGCATATTAAATTCAACCCTCCTCAGATTCATCCATCTCTGTTTGAGGTGTCTGACAGTGGGACACTTCCAAACTCTGCTTGAGTCCCTTTAACTTCAATGCAGTGATTTGTGATCAGCTGCCTGGACAGATCACTTCCTTCTCTCACCCAGGTGTTAATGTGTCCTCCTCTCATGGTGTCTTTAAAATGTTCTCAAGTGATACATCTTCTTAGCACTTCACTCTTGGAGTGAAGATTGCCCCCCTCCCACCCCAATGTTCTCAAAGTCATCATGTTCATCTTAGAACTCTGCATGTATCCTGAATAGAGCAAATATAATATTACCACTGTGGGGACTCTAGGACTACCATTTCTATCGCTTTTATGCTAACTTTTAGCCAGACCTTCTGTGATTTTGTGATTTATAATATGAAATATATATTTGGTCTTCATCCTAGTCTCCGGTTTCTGGCACAGAGCTCCTAAAACCATTGGAACTTCCTAAGTATTGAGAACAGTAAAAGTTACTGGCATAATTTGCTATGTTAATTAGCTGACTTTTGGAACTCACCTCAGGATCAGGGCTGGTTGCCAGAAAAACTAACTATGATTCAGAGGGTTGAAACTTTTGGTCTCACTTCCCTGACCTCCAGGAGGAGAGAGGGGCTAGATCACCAATGGTCAGTGATTTAATCAATCATGCCTACATAATGAAAACTCCATAAAAACCTACAAGGACCCTGGCTAGTGTGGCTCAGTGGACAGAGCATCGGCCTGTGAGCCAAAGGGTCACCAGTTCGATTCCCAGTCTAGGGCACATGCCTAGGTAAAAGGCCAAGTCCCCAGTAGGGGGAATGCAAGAGGCAACCACACATTGATGTTTCTTTCCCTCTCTTTCTCCCTTCCCATCTGTAAAAATAAATAAATGAATGAATGAATGAATATTTTTAAAAAACCCACAAGGACACAAGGACAGGGTATGAAGAGCTTCCTGGTTGGTAAACACAGGGAGATGGGGGAGAGGGCACACACCTGGAGAGGGCACAGACGCTCCAAGCACTTTCCCCACACTTTAAAGCTCCATGCATTTCTTCCATCTGGCTGTTCCTCACTTATATTCTTTTGTAATAAACCAACAATCTAGTAAGAAAAATATTTCTCTGAGTTCTGTAAGCTGCTCTAGCAAATTAATCAAACCCATGAAGGGGGTCATCAGAACCAGTCAGTCAGAGATACAGGTAATAGCCTGGACTTCCATTTGGCATCTTACATCTTGCAGGGGTTGCTGAAGCCTCCAATATGTAGCCAGTTGGTCAGAAGCACAGATAACAACCCGGGCTTAAGACTGGCATCTGAAGTGTGTATAGGGAGAGCAGTCTTGTTGGACTGCACCCTTAACCTGGAGCTATTTCCTGGTAAGTGTCAGAATTAAGTTGATTTCTTAGACATGCTAATGGTGTCCAGAGAATTGTTTGATGTATGTGTGAAAATCTCCACCCTATCAGATTTTGGGTTTCAGAAAACACAAAGACCTTCCTAATCACGTGTGTACAAAGTAAGTTTCCAAATATGATTGAAAATTGTCAGCCCTGGCTGGTGTAGCTCAGTGGATTGAACGCAGGCCTGTGAAACAAAGGATCGCAGTTTGATTCTCAGTCAGGGCACATGCCTGGGTTGCAGGCCAGTTCCCAGCAGGGGATGCACGAGAGGCAACCTACATTGATATTTCTCTCTCTCTCTCCTTCCCTTCTCCTCTAAAGAAAAATATAAATAAAATCTTTTTTTAAAAAAAAGAAAATTGTCTCCAGCAAAAGCAATATTTATTTCTACCTTTATTTGGTAATTCAGTTATTCTTTGAGCTTAATACCAGGACTTCATACTCATTGATGTATTTGATCTCAGTGATTTTTGCCTGACCAGCACCCAATCCCCTTTTTCTGATAAAACGCTCCAACTGTGTTTTGGGGAGTTATTGCCCCAGAAAAGAGTAGACTTGATGGGACTATTACTCAACGTGACTTCCATGGGGTAAGGCATCAGGGGCTCTCTGCTAGAAATGTGAGCCCTGAGCACAGAGATGTGGTCTGGGAGGAGCTGATGCCTCCCAGTAGAGGAGCCAGGGACTGACTTTCCACTGGTGCCTCAACCTAGGTCCTCAGAGATACCATCTCCAATCCTCCTTCTTAGCCCTTGTATTTCCCCTTCAATAAATCTCTTTAGCCACTGTCAGTTTCCGCTTCTTAAAAAATAAAGAACTCAAGATAATACAGTTATCAAATAAGCCACAGATTACACTGTTTAAGAAAAGGTCAACAATGACAAAAAGCCACGGTACTGTTCACTTGTTTACTCATTGAATTATAAATTTGCTTACTCTCCTATCCAAACACCATTCAATAAGTTCCCATCATGTGCCGGAAGCTAGAGATCGCTTCTAAAAGAGAAACATCTCTTAGGAAAAGCTGTTCAAATAGTTTCATATGCACCGGATAATAGTGACATCTAACATATATGTACTATTTTATCCAAAGGATTGTTAACAGAAACTTTGTCAAAAGCATCCCTTGAAATCAGATGTCCTTTGAAAGCAAGGAACTCCCCACCCCCAAAAAAGAAACAATAAAACCTGGATATTCTGTTGAACTTTGGCATATATAGGAAATTTAACCCAAAAACAAACTGTCTTTACAAATGGTGTTTGAAATAAATATTGTAACAGACATGATTAGTCCTTCAATTTCCATTTATGTATTTTTAATTGAAAAGCACCTTCAAATTGAGTATTATCAGAAAGCAGTATGTCCTTTCCATACCTCGCTTAGCATTATGGCTCACACTTATCCAGTCAGTGTAGACTTATTATGCACTTTAGGAGTCATTTCTTCTAGTGTTCTACTTTAGTTATACCTGTGTTTTTGCCACCTGGGATTAAATTACTTCTAGCTTCATATTTTTTCTGAGGGGTGTAAATTGATTTCTTGTTTATGATGACTGCTTTAATTTTGTTTAACTTAACACGATTCACGTAGCTTAAATAGATTGGGGTGGACAAGGATGTGGGAATTTCAGAACTAATAGTGCACAGAGCTGGTTCCTGGACCTCCACCCATCTTTGTTTTCTTTTTGTTTGTTTTATTTCTTTTTATAGAGAGGGGAAGGGAAGAAGAGAGAGAAAAAAATATCAATGTGTGGTTGCCTCTCACATGGCCCCTACTGGGGGCCTGGCCTGCAACCCAGGCATGTGCCCTGACTGGGAATTGAACTGGAGACCTTTTGGTTCACAGGTCGGCACTCAATCCACTGAGCCACACCAGTCAGGGCTCCATTTTCTGTTTCACCTTGGGTAATTACTAACTTAACATCTCTGGGTCAAGTTTCTTCATTTGTAACATGCACTAGATC
This sequence comes from Carollia perspicillata, assembly GCA_004027735.1. Taxonomy (NCBI): domain Eukaryota; kingdom Metazoa; phylum Chordata; class Mammalia; order Chiroptera; family Phyllostomidae; genus Carollia; species Carollia perspicillata. The sequence continues at coordinate 20,852 of PVKM010005895.1, read as the reverse complement.
CAAAACTGGTTTGTGTTTTTTGAACGTTCATACATCTGTATTTTACATCTGATTGACTGAACCCCAAACCCTTGGGATGGAAAATCATGGAACTATATTTCCTAAAACCTCTCTATGGATGCATGTTTATGAAAAATAAAACCATAACAATAGCTAATGTGTATTGATCAGTAGCTACGCACTTCATACAACAACCCTGTGAGTCAGGTGTTTTTATTTTTCTTTCCTAGCTGAGGAAATTGAAGCCCAGATGTTTTGAGAAACTTGTCTGAGGGTACACAGCATGAAGCAAGGGTCCACACCCTGGTCAGTCCATCTCCAGATGCTGCTCATTACTGTATGTGGCTCTTCCTGGGAACCACTGAGTTAGATAATGGAAATGATCCTTTCCAAATTTATTAGAAAATTTTTACAGCTTTTGAAAAAAATTCTGATGTCTCTAAGTCTTTGTGATGTATTAATCTATTTTTAAACAACTTTAGAAATATAGGGAGAATTCTTTTACCATTAAAAAAATGGTTCTTTGGGGAGGTAGAAGAGAGTGTAGGGGGAATAAATGGTGATGGAAGGAGACTTGACTTGGCATGGTGAACACACGATGCAATAACAAATGATTTATTATAGAACTGTACACCTGAAACCTATATAATTTGATTAACCAATGTCACTCCAATAAATTCAATGAAAAGGAAAAAAAAGAAAGTGGTTCTTCAAATAATCCAAAAATGTATATGGAACCACAAAAATCCCCAAATAGCCTTGGCACTATTGACAAAGAAAGAATAAAGTTGGAAGTATGGGGCTATCAAACTATGCTACAAGGTTCTAGTAATCAAAACAGCATGGCACTAGCATAAAAGTGAACATATAGATCAATGAACAAAATAAAAAGCCCAGAAATACACCCATGTCTTTGTCACCTTTGTCAATTAAATGTCACATTTTTCAATTAATATTTGTCAAAGAAGGCAAGAATGTACAATGGAATAAAGATGGTCTAATCAATATATGGTTCTGGGAAATTGGACAGATTTATGCAAAAGAAAATTATACTAGACCACTTTCTTATACCATATACAAGAACAAACTCAAAACGATTTAAAGACTTAAATGTCAGACTGGAAACCATAAAAATCCTGAAAGAAAACATAGGCAATATAACCTCTGACATTTCTCTTCGTAATATTTTTTTTCTGTTATATCTCCTTAGGCAAGGGAAGCAAAATAAAACAAATGGGATTACATCAAACTGAACACATTTTGCACAGCAAAGGAAACTATCAACAAAATGAAGAGACAACCTACTGAATGGAAGAACATGTTCATCAATGATACATATGACGAGGGATTAACACCCAAAGTTGATAAAGAACTTACAAAACTCAACACCAAAAAAACCAAACCATCCAATTTAAAAATGGACAGTGAACCTGAAGAGACACTTCTCCAAAAAGGACATACAGATGGCCAATAGACATATGAAAAGATGCTCAATGTCTCTAATCATCAGAGAAATACACATTAAAGCCACAATGAGATATCACTTTACACCTCTCATAATAGTTTTCATCAATAAATTCACCAATGACAAGTGTTGACAAAGGTGTGGGGAAAAAGGGAACCCTCATGCAGTGATGGTGAGAATGGGAAACAGTAATCAGGTTCCTCAAAAAATTAAAAATGAAACTGCTTCATGATCCAGCAATTCCACTTCAGAAATTTATTGAAGAAATGCCAGAGACTACAAATTCAAGAGAATATACTATGGAACCCTATGTTCATCGCACTATTATTTACAATAGCCAAGATATGGAACAACCTAAGTGTCCATCAATAAACAAGTAGATAAAAAAGCATTGGCCCTGGCTGGTGTAGCTCAGTGGACTGAGCGCTGGCCTGTGAACAAAAGGATCGCAGTTTGATTCCCAGTCAGGGCACATGCCTGGGTTGCAGGCCAATTCCCAGCAGGGGACCCATGAGAGGCCATCATACATTGATATTTCTCCCCTCTCCTTCCCTTCCCCTCTAAAGATAAATAAATAAAATCTTTTAAAAAAGCATTGATATGTTTCTTTCTTTTTTTATAATATATTTTATTGATTATGCTATTACAGTTGTCCCATTTCCCCCCTTCATTCCCCTCCACCCTGCACACCCCCTCCCGCCCACATTCCCCTCCTTTAATTCATATCCATGTGTCATAAGTTCTTTAGCTTCTACATTTCCCATACTACTTTTGCCCTCCCCCTGTCTATTTTCTACCCACCATCTGTGCTACTTATTCTCTGTGCCTTCTCCCCACCCCTCCTCCTTCCACTCCCCCGTTGCTAACCCTCCATGTGATCTCCATTTCTGTGGCTCTGCTCCTGTTCTAGCTGTCCACTTAGTTTGCTTTTGTTTTAGGTGTGGTTATTAATAACTGTGAGTTTGCTGTCCTTTCACTGTTCATATTTTTTATCTTTTTCTTAGATAAGTCCCTTTAACATTTCATATAATAAGGGCTTGGTGATGAGGGTCCATCCATGCTGTCGCAAATGGTAAGATCTCATGCTTTTTTATGGCTGAGTAATATTCCATTATAGAAACAGATGTATTTGTGAGTTCTATAATGGAATATTACTCAGCCATAAAAAAGCATGAGATCTTACCATTTGCGACAGCATGGCTGGAACTAGAGGGTATTATGCTCAGGGATATAAGTTAGTCAGGGAAAGACAAATACCACAGTATTTCACTTAATATGTGGAATCTAAATAACAAAATAAACAAGACTGACACAGACTCATAGACACAGAGAGCAAAGTGATAATTGCCAGAGGAGAGAGGACAGGGGGCTGGGTATAAGAGGTGAAGGGATTAAGAAGCACAAATTAATAGGTACAAAATAGTCATGGGGGTATAAATAAAGCATAGGGAATAGTGTCAATAATATTGCTATAACTATGTATGTTGACAGTTTGAGTACTGGCAATATTGAGGGGAACATGATATCAAATACATTATTGTCTAGCCACCAAGTTGTACACCTATAAACAATACAAAATAAAACTAAAAAAATAAAAATAAAATGATATGTGGTCAAATCTCAATGTAACTAATATAGACATCTACCTGACTCAAAAAATATTTCTCTTTTCTCTTAAAGTTAAAAAAAGATGAAGAAAGTAGTTCCTTGAAAATGTTCTTCTACCTGGAACAGCTCCTTCCCCCCCTTGTTAGCCATCTTTGCTCTTATCTTCCAAGACCTTGCATAGGTGTCATTCTATTCAAGAAATCTTACTGATACTCTAGCACTATTAATCAGTATGCGTGAGTGCTTAATGTGGGCTATATTACATTACCAGTTAACGGCAATATGTATGTCCTTGATGTTTCTATCCTTGGGCTAAAATCACAGATCCTGACTGGCCTCTCCATTGCTCTTTTGCCTAGGAAATGCCACCAAAGGAGGTGAATGCATAAGCCTCCCTGGGCATCAGCCCAGTCCTCACTGCAGTGTGCTTTACCCTCACCTTCAAAGTCTGGTGCTTGGCTTCTACTAATTCCTCCTAGATGGTTCTGTCACCATCTATATTTTGGATCTGTGCTCCCTTTTATTCTGTCTGCAATATATGTGTTCTGGGATTATAATTTGTAACTAAGACACACATAGACATGTACACACACATTCAAGCATCATTTAATCAGGAAACAGAATTTTCATTAGTTCCCTCTCCTCAAAGAAAATCATACAATATCTTCAAAATCAAAATTCAAACTTCAAACTCAAAACCCATCATGACCATCAGCTTTCCAAACTGATTCTGGCCCTGCTATTTACCCAGATGTCCTAGTCAACACCTAGGAACCCTCCCAGCCACCCTCCTCACATCCAACCTGTTCTTCTTCCAATGTAAGCCACCATTACCTCTTGCCTCCAAATTAGTGGTACCCTGCCTCCCGTTCAATTCATTCTAACCAGTGCAATCTTTCTAAGACAAAAGTTTGATTATGTCACCTGAACCCTTGTCAGGAGCTTCCCACTGCCCAAACAATGGAATCCAAATTCCGTAGCAAAGAAAATAATGTCATCAAGATGTGGCCCCCGCTTACCTCTCCTGTTCCCCTTCAGGCAAGTCACCCCCCAGTTTTGCTGAACCAATGTATTTTTCTCTATATTCTCAGGCAGGTGGTCCTTGGCATAAAACTACCCCATGGTCCACTCTTTTGTTAACCGCTCACTATAGGCTCTTTGCTATCCAACTTAGGTATCATTTCCTCCAGGAAGCCTTGGCTGACCTTTCTTCTCCACTCACCAGGAGAGTATGACGTCCCTTCTTTATGGCCCATGTGCTTCCCACTATCATGCATCACACTTTACTGTCACCATTGGCTGATGTTATCTCCACTCTAAGCTCTTTAAGGAAAGGAACTACGCTTTCTTGGATTCTGCTTTTGTGGTTCAGAAATTGGCAGACATTTGGATCTCAGTAAATGTTTATCAAATGAATTAAGAGTAGTTTGCCTTTAATCAGCCGAGGGTCTTTGATGTGTTTAATATCCAAAATGGCAGCCTGGTTGGAACATTCCATGAGAAGTAAATGGCCTAGAAGGGACAGGTACAATTTAGTCTCATGCTTCCAGGAAAGGTATGAAGCTCTGAAACCACTACACCCACCTGTTTAAAAAAATTATAAATGTAAGTAGTGTTCTGTTTATAAAACAGAGACTTCTTCCTTCCCAATAAAACACAATGGAATCCAGTTCTAATTCTGAAACAAAGAAAAAGAACAAATTCTTTCCAAGTTAATAACCAAGAATTTCCTGTGGAGGTAGTTTTAGCATCTGTAATTTGACCCATAGTACATCTGAACCCTTGTGATAACATATAACATTACAATAGGTTTGAACTTTCAGAGTAATGTGAGACACAGTTAACTTTATGATATTGCAATAAAATAATATAGATTTCAGAGACTATTTCCTGGGTATGGATTTTAAGGACCACAAAGTAAATAGGGTTCCCCCACTCTATTTCAATGTACCTTCCCAAATACCTTACAAAGAATTACTGTAAGATACAATCATCTCTATCATCTCGGGACTATTAAGAGAGTATTCCTTGACACAAGGTAGAATGGAGGCCCAGATTTAAGGACATTGCACGTTACACAGAACTCATTCTGGTTCTTTCAGAGGACACATTTCTCTGGGGCCTGAGTCACATAGCCCACTGCACAGCCCTCTTCCCAATCACCTGAATGACCAGCGTTTGAATCTCAGTTCATTTAGCAGCAAAGAAACCTCATTAAATGCTCTGTACTCAAAAGGTCAACAATTCTTCACACTGAAAAGAGAAAAAAGAGAAACCCTCCAGCAAAACAACTGAAAAACACTGTAAATGTTAGTAAATGAAAAAATACAAGGAAGTCCCTGCTGGAAGGAAATACATGGGAACAACAACAAAAACATTCATCACGGTCCAAAGGCAGGTCTTCTAATTAACTGATGTTTGGATTAACTAGAGATTCATCCCCTATTCAGATGTCCAATTTTCCAAGAAATATGCTCAAGGTAATTTACTTTCTCTGGTGATTCAGAGTGCTTCAGGCCATGAGAGGATCTTGGAGAAATGCCACAAACCAAATTTTTCCTTCATTCTTATTTTGTTTACCGCCTGAGACCAGGTTTTTGCAAAAGCCCTATATCCGGGAACCTTGGAAAGTAAACTACACTGGACCTTCATGCTGCCATTGAGAGCGATGAGAAAAATGAGAGTGATGGAGGATCTGCATCTCTCCGTTTTAATTCAAATATAACATACTTTTCAGCTAGAAAATTATATTGATATAGGGAAAACACAGTTATTGGTTTCTGCAGCCACAGTTATTTCTTTTCTATGTAGACAATTCTAAGGTCTTCTACTACTGCTAAATTTCTTAGTTGAGTTATTACAAAATCAGATTTGGAAGACAATTTGCTTTGTTGTTGGATCAATTAATTCAGAGAGTGTCATTGGGTGCTTTCTAGTATGTTGCAATTTTCAGGTATTTTCTCAAATACAGTTCTTTTAATTCATGTTCGTGATTGCCTTAAAAACTAACATTCTACCCTGTCCAGGTGCTCAGTTGGTGGGAGCATGCCCCACACACTAAAAGGTTGGGAGTTTGATTTCTGGTCAGGGTGTTTGCCTGGGCTATAAGTTGTATCTCCACTGGGGCACAGACAGGAGGCAACCGACTGATGCTTCTCTTTCACACTGATGTTTCTCTCCCTCTCCCTCTCCCCGCCTTCCTTGCTCTCTAAAATTAACAAACATGTCCTCTGATGATGATTTAAAAATATAAAAGTAAAAATTAAATTAACATTCTGATACTAAAAAATTGACAAAATGATACAATGGGCAAAAGATATCTCACAAAAGTGAAAAAGCACAGCAGCATTTAAGGAGTATACAAGCGCTAAGTTTTTTTTTTTTTTTCCCAAGAGAGGATTGTAGTAGCCATCAAACACTATTCAAGCAGAATCACATGTTATTATTATTATTATTAGCCAGAGAAACCCAACCTTTTTCTAAAATTTTCCATGTTAATGACAGCATCTAGGGATTATTCCCATCTAGGAGGTTGGAAGTCATTATGCTTTATTATAATTCATATCAACAAATATGGGACATATGAATTAAATATTGAAGGCATTTAATGCATGTATTTACACATCCCAAGAGTGAACTTATTCATATTGTTCCACTTGGATTCACATTTCCTCAAGCATTTATAAGCCTTATACCACATGCCTTTTATAGTTTGACAAGTGTCAGCCAGGCTCTACTCCCGTGCATGAATAGGTAAATCTATAACAAGGCTAAAAAAAAGTCTTAGCTGTTTTTAAATGACTGCACTAGTCATTCCAATTGTACTTTTCTTGAAACATCTCCTTAAAGAAGTCCAGAATCGCATGTTCATTCTGGCCAGGATTAGCAACATGTTCTCTCTCCAGAACACACCAAACCCAAATTACCCATAAATTTGCCATTTGGTTTGCCATGTCTTTTCAAATCTATGGATGATTTCTTTAAAATGATCCACAAAAGAGGGGCAAAAATAAGGGCAGGAATTTTGCAAAACAGATAAATAGGCAAATCACTGAAAACTCGTTGCCTTGTGGAAAGGTTGGTGTGTGCAGTGCGAATCTCATTTTGTGTTATAAAATTTGATTTGTTGAGTGGGTTGAAACTCTGCAAGGCAAAAATTCTCTCAGGCACTTGAGATGTTTTTGAAGCAACATATTAGAGCAATACTGTGTAAAATATAAAAGGAGAACACAGAACAATCACTGTTTCTAGCTGAATTTCTGGGGAATTCTCCAAATAGTTTTGGCCACTTATTGCCCCAGTGAGTAGAGACTAAATTTAAGCAACAAGTAATATATGTCAACAATGGGCATCATTAACTACTGCAAAGACAATCTGCATTCTCACATTAAAAATAAAATCTCAGGTGCAGAGGAAAATTCAAAATGAAGACAGTTTACCTACCAGTGGAAATAAGATGACTTGGGAAGTATTTAAGAGGTTTACTAATATTTATTAGATGGCAGTAGACCATCAAGGCTATAGGAAAAACCTGAAAATATACAGGCAAAAAAGGAAGAAAAGTATAGAGAACGAAGGGGAGAATTTGGGAAGATGGGTTTTTTTAGCTTTTTTTTTTTTTTGTAAATATACCATCAGGAATTCTAGTGATTATTCTCTGAAACTAAGCTTATGAATGGCCCACTTTGATGTCCTAATGTCTTATTTCCTTATGACACTGAGTAGGTGAATTTCTGACAAGCTCCTTTACAGATCAAACACATAGGGGACATGTGACATCAAAAGACAGATCTGGAGGGAAATAGACCTGTAGCCATGACAACCAGAGTATTCAAGCAGCACATTTTCTGAGTTGGGAATAAGAAAGCTTTAAAACATTACAAAGGTGGGGGAAATTCTTTCCTAGCTCTGTATGGGATGAGTGATGATGGAAAAGAATAGGTTTGGATGGATCTGTGTTGGGTGGGAGAGTCAAAAGTAATGTAACAAAGCTAATGTAGGATTTTAGCACATTAGGCAGCCCACACTCACCCACGTTTGCTGTGTCTTCAAACAAGAGGAGAATGTCCCATTGTAAAGCCTCAATGAGATTAAGAGAAAAATAATTCTTGGTAAAGGTGATGCTCTGTTGAAACCATAGGGAAAGTGAATGGGTATTCTTGTACCCATTTCTTCACACACACACTCATACACATCCCTTAGGCACCTGCAGCATGGGAATAATCCATCTAATCAGGATGGTGGTTGCCTAAAGGGGAGAATTACAGAAGGTGACCAGCAAACCAGAGAGAACTTTCTAGAGAGAAGTCCTCTGTGTGTGTGTGTGTATATATAGAAGCACGGCATCCTTCCCTGGCATTCTCTTCAGACCATCAGAGCATGTTCTCTCCCTCCCCAACATCAGTTTTCTCTGCAACATGGAGTCCTCTAAACACAGGACTCTATCAAAGCCAATAGCCATGGCTTTCAAACATTAGTATGCACAAAAATTACTAGGGAAGTCTGTTATATATTTAGACCCTTGAGTCTCAACCCCAATGATTCTAATTCCATAGGTCTGAGGTAGAATCCAAGAATCTGCATTTTTACTACAGGGAATTGTTTCTAAAAAAAGTTTATTGTATTTTTCTCATTACTAATTAACCCCTTCATGCACCATCACCCCTGCAATCACCACACTGTTGTTCATGTCCTTTTTTCCTTTTTGTTTGATCCCTCCACTCCCTCACCTCTGCCCACAATTGTCACCCGACAGAGAATTCTTGAACCTCAATCTGGCAAACACTGGCCTAAGGAAACTATTCTTCCTTCTTGAAAAAATGCACACTTGGAAAGTTCAGATAATATCTACTTCTTCCAGACTTGGAGGAAGAAAGACAAACATTTGCTTTCATTAAAAAAATAAAGTTAGTATATGGAATAAAGATTACATTATCAGTCCTGACATTTGGGTCACCTCTGGTTTATCGGGAAAAACTGGGTATCATTTACAATGAATTCTGGTGAGTGTCCATGAGAAGCTTGGCCTGATAAAATGGTGATGGAAATGAATGGAACTTTGGGAATCAATTAGTCTTCAGAAAGCTCTTCCCAGTAGAAAGCATTCACACATACAGTGGCCAAGTGGGCAGTTTTCCTTTCTATGTAAAGGGATTATCTGTGGAGATGGGACTGAATTCTAAACTAGGGCATCTTGTTATGATCATGATATGACCAACTGAAATAAGGAGAATATCATAAGGTGAGAAGAACAAGATACTAATAACTATTTTCACTCTATTATCAATCACAGAGGATAGTTTAACATTGTAATTATTTTATTTCTACCATAATTGCTTTAAGGAAACCTGTGGCTACCTGACTTGTTTCAAGAGAAAAAATATATATAATTGTATGGGACTTTCACACCTATAAAACAGAGACAGATAGGTATGCCAATGTTAAATTATTAGAAGTCAGTACCATGTTAACTCACATGTTCATATTTTTAAATACTCTAGGATAGTTGGTTATTTGGTTAAATTTTATGGCAAAATACGAATATTCATCCCTCAGTTAACACCAGTTTTGTGTCATCTGGACTTCTATATAACAGAGCTTGACTCTCTGACTTCTGAAGAGAATCAGAAAGGAGAGGAGACAGAAAAATGCATAAGGACATTTTTAAAAATTGGGAGCTCTTTGAATACAACATATTACTCCTCTCCTTGCTGGGTTCATTATTGTTGCCCTCTGCTCCAAGCAGTGTTATATTCTGTGTGTCTTAGATTCTGAACTCCTAGTATATTAAAACTGTCCCTTAGCCTAGAAGTCTGTCTTAAGAGGCTCATAAGAAATATGCCATAATGATCACAATACCTCAGGCAGATTTCCATTCTGCTGCTCTGACCTAGATTAGTAAGTTCACCTTTATAGCAGGTAATTTGAGGGGAAATAAATAACAATCATCCACTTCAACCATCAGTGCAATGTCTCACTTTGCTGTTTTCTGCTGCTTCCTAGATCTTACCACAAAGATGGTCTGGTCTGATCTTGCTAGTTCGTCTACAAAGCTTACAAGTTATAGACTAGTTGACATTTTCCAAAGTGCATTTATACTTTTTTCTTTCTTACTCTAAAGTATTAATCTAAGGCAGCTAAAAAAGGAAATATTATTTACAATGGAAATAGAGGAAATATAGAGCAAATGACACACTTTGAATAAGCTATTGATGGTAAAATTGGGTCTAGAACTGAGAACTCTTGACCTCCTACAAGTTGTTGCCAAGTCTTATTCTCCCATTAGATAATACTGTTATAAACGTCCATTGTCCCTATGACTTATTATTTAAGTATTTATTGAACATCTACTATGTGGCCAACACTTGTTTAGCTGTGCAGGTCCAGATCTTTTCAGGTTTCCAACTCCCCTTATTTGAGAAAGCCATGGTAAACTTACCTGTGTGAAGAGAGGAATGTGACTTCTCTAAGGTATCTCTACGTCTGGGACGAACCCTATAGTTTGTTTTCAATATATATCAAGAAGGAGGAAGATATAAGTTACTCAGGTCATAACCAAAAAGTTGCCTAACTAATCCCCATTTTCATTTTCAGAGAGTTGAAGACCCAGCATTCCACCTGTTTCTGGTGGGTTGAAAACTTCTGCATTATATGAAACACTGAATTGCTTAATGATATAGCATGATAAGGGTTGTCATAACCAGAGCATGTAGGCTTGTTCTGGCCATTTGTCATGCTGCTGGCTTGAAATCATTTATTTCTCTTAGTGATCATGCTACCGCCCAAGTTTGTACTCGTTCTATTATATAAATCAGTAGGTTAAATAGGAAAGAGATCAGTTTCCAATTATTGCAATTAGATTTTGAGACAATCTGCTATCAAAAAAGAAAAAAATCCAACAAAAAAAAACAGGTATAGTCTAGTCTCTATCTTATCCTCATCTTTAAATCAATTCAAAAGAAGTTGCTTTGACATATCGCAATTCTGATGTCACACTCACTTGTATGTTACAGGGAAATTAAAATATTTTTTTCAATAAATGCCTAAGAATAAAAGCCTTGCTGCAATGAAGGATTTGGATTCAGAAGGCCTATTTTATACTTCTCAGAAGGTCTATTACCTATGCTGTCAAACATTCTTTACTTTTCAAAGTGCTTTTACAGTTTTCCCCTCAATAGATCCTCACCACCACCCAAGAAGGGAAATGGGACAAGTTGTAAATGAGGAAGGTTCAGTATTAACATAGGACTATCATGAATAGTCTGAGGTCTTATGTCAGACAGAGACAAAAAAGGAGACCTCTAACTCCTTGGTTGAGGCCCTTTACCCTCCACAGTGCCGAGGATGGGGTGGGTGTGATACAGGACCCACATAGCTCAGCTTCTGAGCTCTGGCTCAGAGTTCTTCATGAGTAAATCACTCCTACCTTCCCTCACCACTGGTCCACACTATGGAACAGGGCCATTGGCAAAATCTGAGTAAGATGTTTGGAGTCTCAGCAATGTCAAGGTTATCATACATACTTTCACTAGACCAAAAACATTCCAAATACTGAGCCAGAAAAGGGTATGTAAGCATCCAAGACAGTTCTTAGTTCCCCCAGAATTGCTAACTGAATGCTTTCTTTTACATATTAAAACTTTTTCAGTGAAGATTTTGGAGGCACTGCCCTGCTTTGTAGATACCCTAAGCATGTACCCAGTGCAGTATCAAAACGGGCCCCTTGGAAGTGAATGGTGAAGAACGCACACACACACCCATAGCCAATGCCCGCAGCAGGTGCCCCGCCAAACCACAGTTCCCTGCAGGGTGACTTGTCAGATCTCTGAAGAAAGTGTCCAGGATAAAGGCGTAATAAACAACGTGGGTCCCTGAGGCGGCAGGCTGTCCATTCAGTTTTCTCCCACCAGAACAAGAAGGCCCGATGCTCTTCTAATTGAGTCAGAATCATTTAGCTCATGAATAATCCTGTCATAGCCAGTGACACGCTCTACTAGAACAATTCAAAGTTAATACGGGGTATAAGTTTAAGAACGTGATGGATTCCAAGCATAGCTTCGTTGCTGGGGATGGCGACAGTGAAAGGAGAGGAGTCACTATGCTCCTCAAATGACCAGCAGGAGGGGGAAATTCCCATTGTTTCTATTAACTCAGGAATCAAATTGTTCCTTCCATTGGCAAGTGAGTGTTAAAGGGAACAATTTGCATTTTCAACTGCAGGGTCTCTAGCCAGAGACAAGATTTAAATTCCATTATCAAACTTCAGTCTGGCAGCTGTATATTATCCTCTCCTAAGCTCCCATTAGACATTTTGTTGTAATCGATGTCCCTGGCAGTCCCTGCAAGGTGGGGGGAGGCAGAGTCACAGATTGCCATGTGGCCTATTGTTTGTGGCTCTGATTTGCTCATCTAAACATGCAAATCATACGTGTGTTTCTGGGGACAGCCAGCCATAATGGCCCAGTTATATTTAAATTCAAGGTACATAATTTTAACAGAAATTATTCATGGTTTGCTATGGAAGAAAGCCAGGGTGACAGCCACTTTCTTTGTAAATAAGCAAGATAATAAACTGGAGGCAAATGTAAATGAGACCCACTGCATATTTTAAGCAGCTATGGTGTCACCGTTAAAACAATGCTTCATTCTAAATTATATTTCATCTGAGACCAATAACACAGGGAATGAGTCATTAGCCTCTGCCCCCTTTGAAAAGAGCTGATTGTGTGATATCGATTCCAAAGACCTACCTGTAGTTAAAGCCCTGCTGTCTGAAGCCATAAGGATGCTCATCTTGCCAGAAAGAACTGTCCCCGCAACCCCCATGTTAGCTGCTGCAATGGACTGGGCACCTGTTGAAATGCAAGGTTTTTACACTTCAAAACAGGGAAGAAGTGTTTATAACCTCACTGCTTATTGGTCAAGGGCAGGGTCTTGTGACTTTGGCGGAGAGAGATTTGAACACTGCCTGACTTTCACAGTCCATATCTGTGCCCATGCTTTTACCAACATCATCCCTTCCACTTCCTTCTGTCAGCCTTCCTCCCAAAATGTGCAGTCCCACAGGCTCTCAACCCCCTCCTGAGTCCTGGGATTAATCCTGCCCTGAGGATGAAAAAAGGAGAGAGTTGGCCCCAATCTTGTCTTCTGAATGATAGCCCCTTCCTCCATTGCCCTCTTCATCCTGGAGACCACAGCCAACTAATACTGTTGTAAGAGGTAGGAATAGCCTGCACCCCTGAGAAACGAAATGGACGAGAACTTCCACTTACTTATACTGAAATTTACCGGAGCAAAAAGCAAACCTGTCCTGTGATGATTGAATGAGATGGGGGATTGTTTAGTTGCTAACGAAGTATAAAATATCCCACCCTCTTTTTACCCGGGACCCCCACCAGAAGCCATCATTTAGCCAGCGTGACATACGTGCTGTCATTTCAGATGCTAATCCTACCCTTTAAAATCTTCCTCAATCATTAGTCTTCCTTTTACTTCTGGCGGCTCTCCACCATCCACTGACATGTTGGCCGCCCCTTCACCGTGTGATGAGGTCAGTAAGAAATGAAACGGATCAAAGCTCCTGGCTGTGCCCCAGCAAGTTGGCTGCAAGTGCAGCCAGTAATAATTGATAGAGCAACTAACTGAGTCTCTAAATTAAAATATTCAATTTGAGACACATGATATCCTAGGATTCGTCTGACCTCTGTCTGGAGCTCAGAGGTGGTGACATCAGAATATAGCAGGTGGCAGTAAGTGTGTCTGTGCTGTAATTAGGGTCCTTCCTACCCACCACCGCAGGGAACAGTACCAAAGCTTTGACTCCAGACACATGGCAGATAAAATGTTAATTGCAATCATGTAGGAGGAGGTACAAGGTATGAGCCGCATGGCTCACCTTGCTCAGATTTCAAAAAGGCAGCAGCTGGGGTTGATGTCTCTATTAGCATTCTGACTGTGCTTTCCAAGCCTGTAATGTTTGTATAATTCTCTCCCCCAAATACACTTTTAAAAAGAAAAGAAAAGGGTGCTCAGTAGATAATAACAATGGAGCTCTCAAATGGTGACAGCTTATAGGATTGGGGGTGTAGTACATTCAGATTTACTATTATGCTTTCTACAGTAAGCCTGATTTGGCTGAATGCTTATTACCTAATTCTGTCAAGCACAGAGCATCAAAAGGCATATGTTTTCTTAAAATATGTTCTCTACGAAAACATCCATATGAAGATACTTTCTGGGTAATTTGTAAGCATTCTGCCCCTTGATGCATCAATAGGTTTTGAGGAACTGGCAGGTGCGACCCTGAAAGGCAGCTCTCCTAGCCCCTTCACCCTGTGGGGAGAATCCAGCCAGGGCTTCTGACAACCGTCCCTGGCTCTCACCACGTCCCCCCAGTACAACTGTGATCATGCCCTCCTATCTCTTCCCGTCAATAAACTGAGATGCCAAAATTCATGATGGTATTTCAGTAGACACTGTCTATTTTCACCATGTCACGTCTAGCTAATCAATCTCAGCACTGTTTCTTAACCAAGTTCTCCAGATGGCCACTACTAGTTGGCCAAGGGTAATAAAAAAGGTGAAACCATTTGTCATTCACATACTAGATGCTGTATTGAGTTTTCTGCTAATAATTCCTTGAGGATACCCCACCAGCCCCCATCTCCTGCCCCACCCACAAGCTCTCCCTGTAGTCTGCTCAAAAACTGAGGCTGACCTGGGCTCACCCCATCTTCATCACTCACTGGCGATCAGTCCTCGCAGACCTCACCTGACCTTGCTGATCCTCTGTTGTATTATGTATAAAAATGTGAAAAATGGAACTTCCTCACAATGTAATTGGGAAGATTGAATAAGATAACATATGAAATCACCCAGCATGATGCCTGGCACATAGTAGATCCTCAATGCACATGGGTTCTCTTTATTTTCCAGAGTGAAAAGAATCAAGACACCCCCAGGGACAAAGAGAACTCACTCTTAGCTTTAATTTTATTTTCTTTCTCTGTTGTGTTGTATTTATCGTATAAGGAATATATACTTCATGACATATTCCATACTTAGAAATGTGATTAACAGCATTGCTAAAAATACAAAGAGATATATGCAAAACATTTTCTAATATATTGATTTTTGTTCCCAAAAATGTTGGCAGAGAAAGTTGGTAAAACTAAAGGGTTATCATGCATTGCTAAAATGATGTTAAAAGTTCCTATATTTTTATTTTTTTAATTTTATTTTAATTGTTGTTCAAGTACAGTTTTCTGCCTTTTACTCCCGTCCCAGCCCACTCCCCCTCAGCCCTTTCCACCTCCCTCTCAAAAGTTCCTACATTTTTAAATAAAAGTTAAGAGGCTAGGGTATAGGGCAAGTGTATCAAACTCATTTTCACTGGAGGCCACATCGGCCTCAAGGTTGCCTTCAAAGGCCCAAATGTAATTTCAACTCCTTAACAGTTAAGTAGTTACATATATGCAGTCCTAAAATTATTTTGGCCCTTTGAAGGCAACTGTGAGGCTGATGTGTCCCCCGGTGAAAATGAGTTTGACACCCCTGGTATAGGGGCTGGAATCTTTGGTTTGTCTTAATTTACAGATGCTATCCTAGGGGCAAAATCCCTGAGAGATAAAGAAGATAAGTCTGTTGTTTTCCTAGAACAATAATTGGAACTTACACCCTGCAGAACTCTGCCTAGAGTTCTACAGGTGATGCTAAGTAAAGCAGGCTCTCAAAGTCCAGCTTTGAAATGAGAAGGGAAGCAGCAAGCCCACTGGCCTAGCCCTCCAAGGCATTTAATACAGCAAGATTGAAATTCCTGGACAACACATGATGTCAGCAGCCTTCAACCAATGAAACATTTCTCACACCAGTGCGGTTGGAGTGAGCCAGCTGGGTTAAGATCGGAGAGGCATGTTAGGGAATGAGCACTGGGAGCCACTTCAGTGACTCCCCACAGCCTTTGAGATAAAGTGCACACTTCAGAGAGTTATGTACAAAGCCCACCTGGGCCTGTGTCCTCCACTCACTGGAATGCCGTCTCTTACACTCTGCCTCTTATAGCAACTCCACGTTGCTGGAAACTCCAAGCACACTATGATGTTCCTTTTCCCTGAGACTCTGCTCGCATTGTGCCCTCCACCTAGAAGAGCCTTCCTCCAGACTGCCCTTCCTCCCACCAACCTCCTCCAACTCTCCTGCTTGACTCCTTGGCTTTTAAAACTCAGCAACTATAGGGACTCTCCATAGATTGTGTTACATGCTCTCCCCCACAAGCCCTATAAGATACTGAACATTGTCTCTGTCCTTGTACGTTCATCCTGCTTTACAGCTCTCCATCTCTGAACCTGTCTTCCAGTCTTGACTACGTGTGACAAGAGGTGAAAAGAGGACAGGAACCGCTCCTGTGCCTGTCAGCATTGCAACTCAGTGCCTAGTGCAATGTATGGTGCGGGGCAGGGTAGAAATGGTCACAGGATGAATGAGTCCAAGAGTGGGGAATGAATTCCTCAGACATGGAAGGTGGAAGGGGAAGAAAACTATCACTTACAGACCACCTAATAGTCACTCCAGCTATTCCTACCACTGATATGGAAGTGCCCAGGGACTACATGTGGGAAACCTGTAAGACTAGGTTTACCCTCCCACAGGGGCAGCTGGCCTTTCTGGGCCTGAGTACAATCCAGTTTCTTTCCCCAGATTTGGTCTTAAAGTTACATTTCTTTTTTTTTAATCTCTTTAGATATGGAACAATCTCCAGTGCTCAAACGCTAATCACATTCGACTGTTTGTCACTTCAGTCAACAGCAGCAGTGAAGCTATGCCCACCCCATCCTCAGCTCCCCATCAAAACTGACGACGTTAGCCTGATAAGAAGTGACACAGGACACACTATCATATGTGTACCATTCACTCTTGGTGACACACAAGATTTAGCTAAAAAGCATGTTAAGAGAACAGGGAGGTCGTTTCCCAGAATTTGTGGTTGGAATGAAAAAGCAGGTGCAAGCTACTCTCTAGATAGCACTGTGATCCACACAGTGTTATGTGAGGTAGTGTTTCTCTTTAGTCAACTGGACCCATGCTCTTTGGCCACTGACATAACAAATACTAGGAAAAAATATTCAGTTCACATCACCACCTTGCTTCCCAAGGTACCAGCTGATCAGTTACTCACACCACATACGAGTCAATGTTGGAGCTACAGGAGATAGAAAGATATCTATTTTATGGCTTCTCAAAAGCTTTATCTATCCAGCCTGTTGCTACAATGCACATTTTATTCCATGGGTATATTTAACCAATATTTGTTGAGTTCCCACTCTGTAAAATGCACTGTGTTAGGCATTGGAGGCATAGCATGGTCAACAGGTAGAAGGGAAGGCAGGATCGTGAGAGCAAATTGGCATCTAAAATTAAAGCTGATGGGCTTCTCAGATAAATCCTTCCTTGGCAATTTTTTCAGGTGATCTCTTTAATTTTGTGGTTCCAAACTGAGTTTGCGACATTTGTGAAAGGGTGTACCAGATTTATACTCTGTCTTTTCTGAGAGGCAAAGTAGAAGTAGCTCTTAGCTACACACAGAGATCTTTAAAATGCATCAAGAACTAGTTCACTCATTAATGGAAGGCACATGACCCTCAAAAATAACCCTCATCTAGAATATTCTGGTAAAAGAAAAAAAAAACTAAGAAAAAAGGAAAAGTAATAAAGAACCTCCAGGAGCTTCAGAGAATTAACAATAAGTGCTGGAAAGTTAAGTGAATAATTAATATATAATAAAGTGGTAATTAATAGCAAACTGACATTTCATCTAAACAGCTGTTACCAGACATCACCTTGGGGAGAGAATTAAAATGGTTGGAGGAATGATTTATAAGGATGTGAGTAGGTGGTGCAGGATGTCTGAGAAGGGCAAAAGAAAAGGGAAGAACTAATTTTTCTTTAAAGGGCAAGACAAATGAGTGAGGAGAAGAGAAAACAGGGGTAGGAGCTGTGAGACTAGGCATAGAGAGGCGTGCCGAGAGAGCCACCTGGCAGAAAGTGGGCTCCAAAGAATTTTAGAGACCTTGGATAATCTAATATCCAAGATTAAAGCTGTTTCATGTGCAGGTGTGGAATGTAAACCTCTCTGCTCCCCCTCTAAAACCTTGTATAAAAGTTCTGCAAAGACATTAGCTACTGGAGTTTTCATGGAACCCAAGGACTTTTGTATCCAATTACACAAAGAAGCACAAAAAAAAGTGTGGGAATTAAACCCCTGGAGGCAAACAAGGGCAGCAAATTTTCCCTGTGAAGAATTCACTAAAATCTTGAAAATTTTCTCTCTTTAACAGTGAAGGTCCAAGCCAAAGTACCTAGATCTCTTGGGGCTGCTGGTTTCTAGGTTTCCTTTGACATGTTTTCATGTGAGATCCTTGGCCTGTGGTGTTAACTAAAAGAAAACTTGGGACTATTTCTCAGGTCTTTAGAGCCATGGGGATTTGGTGCGGGGGACGCAGTTGTCGTGCCCATGCCTGCAGTGCTGTGGTCACATTGACATGTGTCAACAGACCTTCAGTCCAAGTTTGCAATGGCAGCTCTCTTTCCCTGTAGAAAAATAAAGTTTTCTAATCAAAAGTAAAACTTCATAACTGAACATAAAGTTTAATTTTAATGGGTCAGGATGGTTACGTAATAAATGCTACATTTTTTTTTCTACTCTGCCACTGGGTGCAAACAGGCAATAGAAACAAATCATTTATAATATAAATCCATATAATTTGACCACAACTTTCAAGTGGAACTTGAAAGCAGCAATTGAAACATGAGGGGAACCCCAGCCCTCAGAGTCTTCCTGGTCTCAGATGAAATGAGCTGGCCTGGACACAATCTGTCCGCGGGGGTGGGTGGAAAGGGGCTGGCCATCCTCTCTAGTGGAGAATGCCCCCAGCCCTTGTCCAGAAGGGCTTTTATTGGGATCAGTATGTGTGGGGGTATACAATATGCATGCATAGCTCATCAATCAATGTCCAAAGGCCATAGTTACAGAAAACAGACATTATCTATGGATAACAATTGAAGAAACACAGACATCTGCCTCAGGATAGGGTCTGTTAGACAGGCTGACAGCCAGATGGTTGTTAAAGCAAGGTTCGTGAGATAAGGAGTCCACTCCATATGCTTTGAACTTAAACAACTGGTTTATATCAACAGGGTATACAAAGCAAAGCAAGCCTCAAGGGGTATAATGCACCTTTAGGCCTGATTTCCCACGGGAACCCTCGGTGCTGGCCTCGGTCATGCCTGCCTCCTGCATTACCGGTTTTCCAGTCAAGGTTTACAGGCCTCTTTCAAGGCCTAGCTTGCATGGAGCTACAGTCTCCAATACCACACAAAGTGGTCCCCAACAGAAACAAGCCTCAGTTTTCTCATCTGCAAAAATCAAGTTGTTAATGAGCAGACATTAATCAGGCCTGTAAGTCTAGCTGACAGCATTGCACCAATGCCACGTCCCTGGTTTTGATATTGCACTATAGTCACATAAGATGCCATTATAAGCTGAGTGAAAGGTACATGGGACCTCTCTAGTACTATTTTTGCAACTTCCTGTGAGTCTATACTTATTTCAAAATAAAAAGTGTATAAGAAATGATGGTAATGTCTTCTTCACAGGGTAGTCATGATGAAATCAGACAAAATGTGAAAATATATTGTTAAATTGTCAGAAGTGAGTAATTATTGGTTGTGTAATAATTAGTCCAATTCTCTAGCTCTCAAAATCAATGTTCTAGTAACTTTTATCAGAGTAACAATATTTAACATATATGTAGCTGTTACATGTGCCACCCAAAACACCTGACCCACATTTATTGCAAGAGATAACAAATTATTATTTTTTAAGCCACTGAATGTTACAATAGTTTGTAATCCAGTATTTAGCAAGTTAACACATAGGCCAAATGCAGAGTTGGTATTTAGCTATCAACTATAACTGCAATGCTACTACTAACATTGATATTCAACCCAGTATAAGCAAAAGGTAGATTTAAAAAAAAAAAGTTGGGGGTGGAATTCTGCTTATAGTGACTGATAATTGTGCCATACCTTATAAACACACAGTGTTACACTTTTACCACAGCTGATAATGGTGTTGATTTCTGTTAAGTTACTGAAGGCAATTGCAATGCTTACACTTGCTCTCAATATATTGACATAACAAGGATAATATAGTCCCTATACCTGGAATAAAACCACCACCTCTATACCAAAAAATCCACATCCTTTTTACATTGCTTGTCTGCATAATAACAGAGGCAAAATCTTATGCTAATCCTTAGCTAGATTTAGAAACAGAAGAAACTAAAAGTTCGTAATACCTTCAGTGACATAATAATGAAAATCATCAAATCAGTACTAATGCTCTTGATGGAATTTGCTTAAGTAATGAGTTTAAATATATTCACTGCACACCTTGCATAATATGATATTCTCTACAATCAAAAATTAATAAGTATGAAAATCTACAATGTATTTATTCTTGAAAAGGATAAATATTGTGGCCTCCTAAGAACAATTGTGTGATCTCAATATTTTCCCCCTCAAATCTAAAGCAATTAAAGATGAACCACCCAAGAAGAATTATAAATAATTACAAAATGAAAACCATTGAGGAGAAACTCACAACAAATAATGGATTGTGTAAAGTAGATCACTAAAGCCTGGTGATTTCCAAGGTCTTGCTGAGCAGATAAAACATTACAACACAAGGGCCCTTGCTGGTGTAGCTCAGTGGATTGAATGC